>JALPCE010000112.1:0-67116 GCA_026538705.1 Aureobasidium sp. GC_Fusr_1
TCCATGTCTCAATCACAGTTGTCCCTGAACGGTAGGCAGCAAGCCAGTATTGGAAATCATACATCGTGCGTCTGCGATTTCGATTGATAAAGTCGTGGTTTGACAAAGGGTTTTCAACAGGAATGCTCGCCAAGCTCACTCTCCCCAGGAAGTTGTTCAGCCGCACGATGATCCCTCCTTCCTGATTCAAACACTTTCTGACATATCGTCCCCGAATCGAGCGATCGGAACGAAATTTAGGTCATCATTCCCCTTGTGGGTACTCACTCCTTTTCCATCCCTGCGACGATGATGTACGTCTTTGTGCCATCATCAGCGGGGACATCCAATGATGGTGATGGCATTTGTTGGCGCAGTTTGCTTGCGTTGGTTTCTTGACTCGATCGCACAGGAGATCGTCTCCGTTCGTCAGCTAACAAATCACCGATCTTGTCTGAGGAGAAAGGCATGAGCCGCCATCTTGTGCTTGTTAAGCCATCTGCATACTCCGAGCACTCGAATTCTGGTAATAGAGATCCTTGTGTACCAAACTTTACCTAGATATATGATACTCTGGCCCTTTTCTGGTTTATGCATCTCTGCTTGTCGTAAGGTGATCTACATAGATCAGCAATTGTTAGCCTTTATCCTCGGCAGCTTGTCTTAGGGTTGTATGAGGTAACTTACCCATAGGTAAGTGACGTGTAAGTGACCGTTAGACTAACGGTTACTTACCGTCAGTATGCTAGTAACCCTTGAATATTAAAGCCGCGGGTTTGCGGCCACTTTTTGCGATAAGGCATGGATTTATATTAAGCATCTTTGCCGTCTCCGGCCCGTCCTCTAGACCTAATGTTTTGTATTTCATAATTAAAACTACGTAGATGCAAGGTAAGCTACTAAAAAGATAGGTAACTTACCGTCACTTACCTACTAACCTTACTAACACGTAACTTACGTTAGTATAAGCATCCCTAGCTTGTTTAACGGTGATTTGATTTGATTTGATTTGATTTTCTCAAGCTATTTACCCCGCAGGGGGTAAGTCTAACGGTGATGATGCTGTTGTTGCGAACAAGGTGGTTTATTATGGACAGGGTCATCCCTGTTATTGCAGCAAAGCGCTTGGAAATTGGTATGCATGCACGCAAGAGAAGCATAAAAGCCGACAGAGCTTTAGAGGAATATCATCGTACCCGCATCTCAACTACTGTATGCATCTCCAAGTGTCAATGGCCGGTAAATACCTCACGAAGAAATCCCCTGCATGAGACTACCTGTGTCTTCTCCACCCGTCAATTGAAGCGTTCTTGCATGCGAACAGAGGCAGAGAAACAACGAGATCCATCAGACAAATCGCAGAAATCATTTCTCAGCACATTGTGATAGGCTTTCCCCGTACCGCACGACCCTGAGAGAAGCGATATACAGAATCACGATTTGCCTCAATGACAGAAAAGAGTTTTTGATGCTAGCAGGTTGTGTCTGAGCAGCAGCCTCTTTAGGCAAGCTCGCCCCGGCTCGGCGTTGTGACCGACTCGCGACGTTGATCATGGGGATCTGCAACATCATGAGTTTTTCAAGATGTCCATCTTTTCTGCATGCATACCGTGCATACAAAGATATACCGCGGCTCCGGCAGAGACGGCGAAGATCATCTCAGATCTTGTTTAAGCAGATGTGTTCGTTCAAGCATACTCGGTCATCGCAAAATTGTTGATTAGCACCGCGCAAGCCACCTTCGTCAAACGAAGATATCGTGCATCATTCAGGACGTCGTCGCCTTTCTTCTGTTGAGAACTCTGAATGCTTGAAGAAGAGGATGTGAATTGCATGGCAATTATTGTGCTGCTCTGAAGAAACTGCGATGTATGGATTGCCATTGGGTATCTTGCCAGCGTTGGAAATGCAAACGAGAAAGAAGAGAAAAAACACAAAATATGCCACCCATAAAACAACAGATCAAAACCCTGCGCTCCAAGAAATGCAAACAAGAAACGCCTATCCGCGATGCAAGTGATAAACAACAAAACAACCTCTATCAGAGCTAATGCCAGGTAAGTACTATAACATGTCTTCGGATCCAAATTACTACTACTGTTGCCGACGCCGTTATCACAATTGTGTTGATCGCGAGTTATGAGGGTTGTCTCTGGCCATGGTTAATGGTGGTCCACGCTTGCTCATGAGGTCGATACCGCTGTCCATCTCACTGCCGACGCTCCGTCGGTCAGGCTCGCCAAAATCCGGGAGGGCGCCAGGTTTCTCATCAATACTTCGAACGCTCTCAGCGTCGTCGACTTGCGAGGACAAGTCGTCCACTTCGTCCCCTGAGAGGATACGACCACCGAGTTTGACTTCTGAAGACGCGACTTGATAATCGAGGGCTTTTTTCCCGTCCTTTATCAGCCCTTCAGTCCAGTAGAGGCAACGCTGTAGAGACTGATTCATCCGTTGCGTGTCCATGAGCAATTCACGATGTCTACTCAGGTCCAGTCGTAGGCGATCCTCATCTTCAGCCCGCTGCGCAGCATCGCGGTCAGCCTGAGCACCTGGAGATAACGGTACAGCTGAGGAATCGGTCGACTCTTCATCAGAAGAATCTTCCTCCGGTTGTGAATGAAAAGGACTTGATGGTCGAGCGCCTTCATCATCTTCATCAAAGTCGGGTAAATCAACTTCTTCGTCCAATATTGAGAGGTCTTCCTCGGCACCACTTTCCCTCCTCTGAGAAACGGCAAATTGACCAGCTCGACTCAAGCGACGAAAGCGTTTCAACTCGACTTTTTGTTTCCTGAGTTCGCGCTCCAGAGACTTGTTGATGGCCAGGAGCGATGAGTTTGAAATCTCAAGATCGAGGACTTTTCGTGCACGGCGCGCCTCAGCGTAAGGATCGACTGGTAAAACATCGTTCTGTATCCCATCAGAAGGTGACGCATCGAGTGAACCATCGACTCCATTATCCGGCAAAGGTGTAGGTGATTCAAGAGGCTCGTCCTCGCCAACAGGCTCTGTGATAGCTGGTATAGGATGTGACTGTCTGCGAGCATGGTCAGGGCTACCCGTGTCAATTGAGGACAGACTAGTGCTCCGGAGATGAGACGGTCGCAGCGATGCAGCACTGGTCTTTCGTTGGGTGGGTTGCGCAGGATGGAAAGGTAGTGGTGGGCCACCAAGAGCAAATATTTGGGAAGCACCTTTCCTGTACGAGAGATGAATGTTGTTCTTGGGCGGTGAGGTCGGACTTGTCAAGTAGTTTGAGGCCGAGGAGACAGCACTGAGAGGTGGTGAGGCTATGGCCGGCATGTAAGCTGAATCTGGAGGAACAGGTGATTTCACGAAGAATTGAGGAGAGCGCGAGTCGGTGACGGCCGATACGTTGGAAGGAACAGGAGAAGAGCTTCGATGCGAGAGCGGTCTTGACTCTGCAGCTTCTTGCTGACCATTGGCGTATAGGAAGGATGGCGTCTTTCTCAGCCTCGGAGGTTGAATTATCGAATGAGGCTGCGGTTGTGGTTGAGCGTCGCTGGCATGGAAGAACATGGGACTCGAGTCCTTGTCTATCTTGGCCGAGGTAGGGCGGGACGCAGGGAGCGGTGAGACTCTGGCGGGAGCGGCGGCCTGTGGCTGCAGAGTTGGAGCATTTGACCTGGCAATATCTGGTGTCTTGACGAAGCCTCGAACAGCTGGACCAGATCTAGTGGTAGATAGAGCCGGACGGGGAGGATTTGTGTTGGCTGGTCTTACAGAGCCGACAACGCTCTTTGCTCTACTGGCGGCGGCCAACTGCGGGCGGCGCACAGCAGGTTCACTATCTGTGGGAGAGATCATGAGGGGTCTCGTTCTGGCATGACTTGGAGTGTCGTCGCTGGGGGATGTAGTAGTCGGGGTCGAGTTTATTATTTGGCCAGCTCGCGTCTTTCCGGTCAATGCGTGTGGGGTGGCATGCGAAGAGGCGGCCTGCGCCGTCGAACGCGTCGAGGGGAGGGGCGAGGGTGTTGGTTTGTGGTTGTTCAGTTTGGGTCTGAATTCCGACTCTTGCAGTTTGGGTCGAAAGGGCGGTGTTGACGTTGTTGTTGTTGACGCCGTTGTCGCCGTCGACGAGGGCTTGTCCTGAGCGAGACGAGAGGTATTCGACGCTCGAGCGAGAGCTGGTTTCAATGGCACTCCAGAGCGGGAAGGCGCAGTCGGAAGGGGGTTGCGATTGTTGGCCATGATGGCCTACTGTTACGAGGAAGGAGCGGGTCGATTTGTCTGCACCAGCGTTGTCCGCCACCATCCAATCATCTCTACAGCGATATGCCTCTGTTCAAGTGCCGGTGCATGGTCTGTACCTGCGGAATAAGAGACCGGCCTCTGCGTACTTGAATGAGAGCGTTAAACGTCGGTTGCCGTGGTTGTCACGCTTAAACGACGTCCAAGTCCTGGAACAATCTCCAGATGACGCTCCAGCCCACCAACGACCCGCTCGGCGAACTTTCTTTGCCTTGACACTTTTATTTCTCCTTTATTTCTTCCTTTGTTTTCGTGTCTGCCCCGCGTTTGTGACTGCTTTGCCATTCCGCCCGTTGACGTGAGGCAATAATTTGAATGCTTGCCGCTCTAGCCTGTGTCAAAAGCTCTACCATCTGGTGACCATCACCAGATGCGCAACCCTACGAACAGATATGGATGGCCCTGCCCGCCATGACAGTATCCCCCTTGCTGTCGACGACACAGCCCCTATTCCTGACAACCCGACCGACCCCGATTCGAGTCAGCATCACACCCTAAAATATCACCTTCTGGGCCCATCTCTCACAAAACCTGGCCAGGATGATGTCGACCAGAAGAAAGTCTCGGAAATAATATACGAAGCATCCAAGGGCAGCAAGTTCTTTCTTCAAGAGGAGCAAAAGGACAAGAACTTGACAATCAAAATCAACCGTATTCTCGCGAAGAAACGTCAACTCGATCGTCTCGACCTAAGCTATGACTTGCGAAAAGCAGACGAATACGTGCAGAATCTCGAGCTCAGTCGCGACCTGACACAAACTATCGTCCACGTTGATTGCGATGCTTTTTACGCCGCCGTCGAAGAGCTCGACCGTCCCGACCTCAAAGATGTGCCATTCGCTGTCGGAAAGGGTGTCCTGACAACTTGCAACTACCATGCGAGAAAGCACGGTTGTCGCAGTGGTATGGCTGGTTATATTGCCGACAAGCTCTGCCCTGAGCTCATCCATATCTCGCCAAACTTCGAAAAGTACTCGGCCAAAGCAAAAGAGATTCGTGCTGTCTTGGTCAAATACGACGCTCGATTTGAGGCTGCAAGTGTTGACGAGGCATATCTCAACATCACGGACTACTGCGAAGAACACAATATGAGCCCTGAGGACGTCGTCCAACAACTTCGCGCAGAGGTACATCAAGAATGTCTGATCACCGTCTCGGCCGGCATCGCCGCGAATGCAAAACTCGCAAAGATCTGTTCTAACAAGAACAAGCCCAACGGCCAGTTCACCATACCGTCAGACCGCGCCAGCATCATGTCATTCATGAAAGAGCTGCCTACACGGAAGGTGAATGGCATTGGCAGAGTGTTCGAGCGTGAGCTTGACGCCATCGGGGTAAAGACTTGTGGCGACATATTTGCGCAGCGTGCTTACATGTCCAAACTCTTTGGTGAGAAAGCCTTTCAATTTCTCATGGGCGTATACCTAGGACTTGGCAGGACGAACGTTCAGCCGGCAGAAGAGTACGAGCGTAAGAGCGTTGGCACGGAAAGCACATTCAAGGAGATGTCAGACCCTCAACAGCTCAGAGATATGCTTCGACACGTTGCGGAAGAACTCGAGAAGGATTGTGAAAGGACGCAATTTAAGGGCAGGACTCTGGTATTGAAAGTCAAGTTGCATACATATGAGATTCTGACCCGGCAGGTCGCTCCGTCGAAAGCCGTACATCAAGCTGATGACCTCTACAAATTCGCCTTGCCTATGCTCGTCAAGCTGGAAAAGGATATTCCGAAGTTTACCTTGCGGCTTATGGGGCTGAGGCTCACGTCGTTGATCAGTATGAGAAAAAGCAACATCGACACCTTCTTTGCACCAAAACCGCAGTCTGCAGCAAAACAGTCGTCCATACCTGCCGGTGAAGGCGAATGGGAGCAATGGCCTGACTCGGAATTTGAAGATGCCGCTCGCCAAGAGAAGCAGGATGACTTGGATACCCTGGAAAAGATGAGTCAGGAGTACATCGAAGAGTACAAAAATACTCCGAAACCATCAACGGTCGGGCGCGCAGGAACAATAATAGCAAATGTGCCTGCAGCGACTTCTGAGGGTACAGAACAAGAAGAAAAAGATGAGCAGGAAGAAACATGGAGCTGCCCTATCTGTAGTCAGCCACAATCTTCCGACGCTGTTATCTTCAACCAGCATATTGATGGATGCTTGTCGAGACAGACGATCAAGGAGATCGTTTGTGAAAACGCGTCGCCATCCCGTTCACCACAGGAGAAAGCTACTATGCCTGGACAGGGTAGGAAAAGAGGTCGACCAAAGGCGCCGGACCCGCAGCTGAAGCGGCCAAAGAGCGCCTTCTTCTCTCGATGAAGTCTTTGTCGTAGTTAGACTTTATCTTCAGCCTGGATATAACTCAGTACTTGCCCAATCCTTGCCCTGTGAATCAATCCATATATCCGAACCTCATCCAAGTCCGAAGATTGCTTGCTTAACTTCGACATTCAGCTTGGATGTTGACGGCAAACAAGTCGGCTAGTTACAAGTTTTGGATCTTGGACATGTATGCAGCTTGTTGTACGAGGCGGCTCATCCTTCCAATGTCAACGTGCAGAATCTCCACTATCGTGCCCTATCGTTACCCGAGACATTTGCTGTGTTGTTCATGGTGGCTGTTTTTGAGCCTCACTTGACACTCCGCAAAGCGGGGGTCGTGAAATGTCTCCCTCTTCAGCTCCTCAAACCCTGCGCCTCGTGTCTCTGACATCAACAAAGACACGACTCTATCTCATAGCGCAAGGATTGCTATGGAATTGGTCGCTGCTACAGACGCCTCTGTTTCCACATTGAACATGCAAAGGCGAGCTAAAAATGTGCATGCAAGCCGAGTTTACAATTCTCCGAAAGGCTAAACGCGTTTCGGGACTGGCGTTCATGCAGGTCCGGACAATAACACAACCCAATCCGGGCAGACAAGACGGATATGGGCATTTCAAGTATGGATCCGACCCTATAGATAAAATATTGGCCGGAAGCCCTGCTTACATCTTGCGAAAGAACTGGAGCCATGGTAAGAAACTAGGCTTGGCCGTGCCTTCCATGCGCTATCGCGAGTGTTAGACTGGGAAGGTGCATATGCTTTGTGGAAGACAGATTGCTCGCATGGTCACAGGCTAAATTTGTCTCTGCACGCAACCAATCTGCTGTCAAACCATGCCGTGCAACACGGTCTGCAGAGACACATTTTGTCTGAAACAACAACGAGAATAGCTCTTGAGCATCTGTCTGCTTGATGCTCTGCCAGAGCACGATGATGGTCTTGACAGACTACAACAAACATCACAAAGGCCAAACTGTGCGGACTCGAGATGCCAGCACGTGCATGCTTCGAGTCTATGCTGATATCACGGCACGGTCTTGCCGGACACTAGCATAGTCTTCCGCCCGTATACGCCCCTCCCATACCATGTCTTCTCCAGCCGAACCGCAGTCTCTTGATATGTACCACACCTGGCTGGATGCGAGGGAGACGTACCACTATTCGTAACGTAGGATGCTGACAAGCATATACGAAACTCCGAAGGATGCTTTCCAAAATGGACATACCGCTGGGTATATATAAAGACAGGTCCTCACTCCCCAGATTGATCAGCAGCAGATCATACACACCTCTCATACCTTTTTCTTATACTACTACTTCATCTTCATCATGAAGTCAGGATTTGCCCTTGCGGCTCTTGCCTTTGGTGGCATGAGCTTTGCCCAATCAACCGTCCTTGCCACTTCTGCTGTTGAGATCGATGGTCAAACTACAACACTTCTCGGCAACATTGATCCTTCAGATATTGCTGCTATTCCTGAGCCCGCCGTGCTTGGACCCCCAATTGGTGTCGTCGAAAGCGTTCCTTCGGCTACATACAACGCGGCGGCGGCGACTGCCTCACTCCTTGCCGCAGTTGTGGCAGCTACTGATGCTCAAACTGCTGTCATTGCGGCCGAGAGCACTGCTATCGCTGCGTCCAAGTCTGTCGTGCCCGTTTCATCAGAGGTTGCTGCTGCACGTAAACGCTCATATGTTGGTGGTCTTTCGGGCAACCTTCATCGCCGCGACTTGAGCTATCCTGTTGATACCTCAAAATACGTATGTACTTTTTTGGGTGTTTGATGTCGAGAGCAACGATGCTAACAAAGATACAGAATGTACCTTCTGGCTACACACCAGCATTTGTCAACCTCCAGGGTTCGACTCAGGCCAACGGATATTTGACTTACAAGACATTGTCGACCTATGACCCTCAGCAATGTACTGCCGCCTGTGACAAAATCAGCTCGTGTCAATTTGCCAATATCTACTACGAAAAGGATCCCGATAGCAACAACAACCCCGTCGATGTCATCAAGTGCTCTCTCTACAGCATGCCTCAAACTAACTGCACCGCGACCAACAAGGGTCAGTGGCGTGGCTCGTTCCATGTTCTGGTCACTGGTAGCAACGGCTACAACAAGGCTGCTGCACCCAAGGCCCCTGCCGGTTACTCTCTACAGACTCTTCCCGCCGCTGTTAACGCCCCTGTCTATGATAGCGCGGGCCAATGGAGATTTATCCAGCCTGTTTACCTCACCTCCTACGACCCTGCTCTTTGCGCTGCCGCCTGTGACAAGCAGACCGCATGGGACAAATCACAAGCCACCGATGACTGCAACTACAAGACCTGTGTTTACGCAAACATGTACATCTTGTCGCAGGATGGTATCCCAAAGACCGTTGTTTGTGCTCTCTACACTGATGTCACTGATCCGAAATATGCCAACAACTATGGATACTCAACCGATACGGATTCTTACCAGGTCTCGAATTCGATCGCCTTGACTAACACCACTGCTGTAAAAGCTGGCTACCCACAAGTGTGCGCAGCTTCGGCCGGCGATATCTCGTACTTGAACTCGACCGGAGCCGCCTTTTGCACGAGCTACCTCGGATACATTGCCCCCACAACCACTATCAAGACCACAGTCACTCCCGGTGCCTCCACTGTCTTCGCTACTGTCACTAATGTGGTCACCATCACATCGGTCTACTCTACCTCTACCCAGACTGTCACTGCGGCTGCAAAGAAGCTGAAGCGTCAAGCGGATGTGAAGATTATCACAACCACCGTCGAGTTGCCTTTTATTACCGTTAGTGGCAACGAGACCGTAGTCGACTACCTGACTAGTACCTTGACTGTCAACGCCGTTTCCACTTCTGGCGCCGTCATCACTCCTGCCACAGTTGACCCTGCAGCGACTGCTGCTGCTCTTGCCAAGCGTGACGCTGTCCCTACACCTTCTTCCATCCTCTACTGGCCATCTTCGAAGATTTCTTCTGCTTGTTCGCAGATTGCTACCGGTACCGTCACCAGCACACAGACCGTCACTGCATCTGGATCGGTTGTCACCGCTGGCGCCACTTCAAAGGTGACATCAATCACATCAATCATTTCCACTACCACAGTCACTGTTAGCGGCAGCCAGCCGACTACTGTCAGCTTGACCACCAGCAGCACCAGCTCTGCTCCTACCTCCACTCCCGCTCCTGGTTGCGCCAAGACCGTCGGTACTCAAGGTCAACTCAGTCTCGGAGGTTATTCTCTGGGTTATCTGACCCCAATCACCTTTGGCTCCGACCCCCTCTACTGGACTCCTCTCGGCGGCTTCCAGGACGAGTTCATCTACGACACGACAGGGGACTTCCTCTACCACGTCGACACAGGCTACTGTCTCACGCTCGGCGACCCCACCGCCAACAAGTCGCCCAAGTATGTTAACAGCCCCTTCACCCTCGAGGCATGTTCATGCTCGACCAGCACAACCGTGACACAAAGCTTTACCTTCAACACGCTCAAGGTCAAGAGCGGCAAGACCCAGATGACCAAGAACTGTTTGGCTATCAAGGGAGACAACTCGGGCAGCAAGTCTTACTACCCCAAGCTTGTTGACCAGGGCGATGATGAGTACCCCTTCTCTGCTGTTTATGCCGGCACCCAGTTGGATACTTGCATCACCTTTGAGGCTGATCAGTAGATGATCTTTTGATTGTGCTTGGTGTTTTGGGAAATCGGGGTTCTTTAGTGTTGATTTCCATGTCTTTAATTTAAACCAAAGGCAAATACAGTACATTGCATTCTTTCCACTTTTTTCTCAGATGACAAGATTCCAAGCTTTCTGTAATCGTTCCTTTCTTTTTTGTGTTGCCATTACGGAGATTTTCTTTAGATGACTACCTTTTTTTTTCTTATCTTGTCACGTCACTTCTTCTGTTTGCGACACACATGCAGAGAAACTCTCCAAGTCATACTATCATCAACTCACGAGTAACACGACAAGGACCAGAATGTGTTAATCATCAAACACAGTTGATTTCTAGTATTTAGCTAGTGATTTTCACCCTTGTCTTACAATAAATCGGCTGTTTTTGTCCCTATCTGTTTTGCCTCCTCGTCATACTCGGCAACTCTCTTCATGGCATCAACAAACGCATCAACGACTTGTTCAATCAGATAAACAAAATACATGTGTATAGGAGGAAATTTGAGAGGATTATGCTTTATGACGAAGACAAGAATAGAAATCATATTTCGTCGTTTGCTGTTCAAGAAGACAACACCGTTGGCTATAACGATCAATCTTGCTCGCACAGATAACCTTCAATGGCGCAAAAAGAAAAAAAAAGAAAAAAAGAAACAAGGTGAGAAAAGAAGGGTATATTCAAAATGGCGAAGCCCAGAGCAGAGAGAAGAAAGTTGCTTAGATGTAGATAAGAGTAAGAACACAAAGGAGACAGTAAGAAAAACAAATTGTCAAGAAGAAAAGAATAAAAAGAAAAAGAGAAATATGCTGCCCCTCCCCCCATTGTTGATGGAGATGCATTGACAAAGGATCTTATGTAGAAATCAAAGAAGAAGTGTTGGTCGTCTGGAAACCCCAAAGCAAAAAAGAAACAAAGCAGATAAGAAATCCATCCCCCCCCCTTCTTCTTCGGAATGTATTGGTCCAACAGTGCTCAAGGAGCATTCATCACGCCTTTTTTCGGGTTGCTGGAAAGCCCGTGGGTAGAGAAAGACTTGATGGCCTCTTTCTAGCATAGCAAACCTTGTACTTGGATGGGACATCTATATAGCAGAACAGTGATGGCGAGTTTTGATAAATTGCATTTATGGTTCTTTCGAATGCCACGAGCTCTGAAAGCCATGCTAATGGATAATGATGGGTAAGAGTACAAATACAAGAAAGGGAACATTCAAGTTCTTTGCGTGCCGAGAAAAAAGAATGATGTATAGCAAAAGGAAAAGAAACAGGAAAAAGCCATCGCTATGCAAAACATGTCAAAAACAACACAAGAACCAAAAACCACATTGTTTACCGTACACGGGGTCGATGACTGCGATCCCTTCCATTCTTGTCCAGTCTTCCGCGCCTGCTCTTGTCGGGTGGAGGAACATACTTGACGTCCTTGAGTGCCCAGTCGAGGAAGTTGAGCATATACGCATCCACATGCCCAAACTCTTCTTCTGCATCCTTGGTTTCATCCAGATCCATCACATCAGCAGGTTCAGCAGGCGTGGGTGGCACACTCGTCTTTGGAGTTCGCGAGTCTCTGCTCTGGTTTGCTGTGGCGTTGTTGCCAGCGGCGTCAAAGTCAAAGTCGTCGGCTTGGCCTTCCTTTTGCTGGGCGTGAGCGGCGGCAACATCTTCTGCGTCTTCGACTGCCTCGAGCACTTTTTGAACGTTGTGTTCGCCGACGTTGTTGCCAAACACTCTTTCTACAGCGGCACCAGCGAACGCATCTCCCATGGCTTCATCATCCACGGTGGCGGCAGGAGCATTGAAGTAGTCAGTCGTGAATTCTCCTTCTTGGATGACAACCTCATCAAGCAGACGCTTCTGGTTGGACTTGCGCAGAATGTTAACTTCGATGGTGTGCTCAGAGACAAACTTGTAGATGTGTACGTCGCGAGTTTGTCCGATACGATGAGCACGGTCTTGACATTGTTTGTCCATCTGCGGGTTCCAATCGAGATCGTAGAAGATGACTGTATCAGCACCAGTCAAGTTCATACCTACACCTCCAGAGCGTGACGAAAGGATGAAGACGTCAATACGAGTGTCTCGATTGAAACGCTCCATCATGTCTTGACGCTGTTCAATCTTTGTGCTGCCATCGAGACGGAGGTAGCGGTAGCCATGGATGTTCAAGAACTGTTCGAGTATGTCGAGGACCGACGTCATCTGTGTGAAGATCAGGGCGCGGGAACCACGAGACTGAAGCTCACGGAGCAGGTCTGCAAGCCGTTGCAGCTTGCCACAATCATACTGAAGCAGGCGTTTGTCTGGGAATGCAATAGACAAGCGTACACGAGACTCGTGGAAAGCGTCTGGCTCGGGCGTTTGGGAGACTGATTGAACGTTGTGAATAGTGTTTCGCGAAACCATATATGGCAAAATGTCGTTGGCCACAGCATTGGGAGTGATGCACGCAAACTTGCGGATGAGAGTGTTCATCGCCTTAGATCGTTGATCAACACTCTTGACCATGTTGTGAACCAGAGAAGAGGAGTCGAGATACCATTCGGAGTGCAGAACCTTGTCTCGAGGAGGCGATTGCCGCAGACGATCAGTTGTGTAAGTTGTACATCTTTCAACAAGATCAGTGCCATAGACGGGAGCAAACTCTGTCCGCTGTTCCGTCAAGAAAGCACACTGGCGCAAACGATTCAGCTTGTCCACCGCAGTCTTGTGGTTTTGTTGGCCGATGACGGACGTGAACGAAGAACTGTCAAGTGAGCTGGCGCCCAGTCTCTCAACTTCTCTGCGCACGATCTGATCCATAGCCCGACTGGCTCTGAGCTGCTTGCTGCGTCTGATATGATATCTCGACCTCGACTCTCGGCTTGTCAGATTGAGGCTCAAGAAGTCTAGGTCAAGCACTTCGTGTGGGTCCTCGTGTAGCATCTTCTTTCTCAAGAACAAGTCCTTGATCTCGAAGTCCGCTGCAACTGACCGAGGTTGACGCGTGTAGGGCTTCTTCATGGCGTACGAGGTGACGATAGGACGCTCTTCAAACAGATCTGGATGGTTACAGACTTTTCGCAACGACATTAGTGCCTGCGACACACTGATCATGTTTCCAGACGTCAGTTTTGCCTTGGTATCAGAAAGACCCATGAACGCATCGTAGAGTTGGCGTTGTCGTTTTGATAATCTGCAGATCACGGTATGTTCGTATTTGCCAGGAAGCTGTTTTTCGACTGAAGACTTGAGGCGACGCAAGAGGTAAGGCCGAAGCGAGTGATGCAACTTGTTGACGATGTCTTGTGCTTCATTGCCAAGCTTGCTCTTACCATCGACGAAGATTTCATCGACGGGCCTGCGGAACCATTCTGTGAACTCTTCAAGATCACCCATGCCTTGACCGTCTTGACCAGCAGTCAAGAAAGTGAGAAGTGACCACAACTCAATGATACTGTTTTGGAGAGGCGTACCAGTCAACAAGAGTCGAGCATGTGTCTTGAGCCTGATCATGGCTTGATAGCGCTGAGAGTTGAAGTTCTTGATATTGTGCGCTTCGTCCAGAATCATGTAATGCCACTCGGGAACTCTGATGGCTGGTAGGTCCTTCAAGATGAGCTGGTAAGAAGTGATGACAACGTTCCAGATATCAGGATTGCTCCAACCTTTGCGCTTTTGCGCTCTCTCTTCGACAGAACCGTAGTATGACAGAACCTTAAATCCAGGCAAGAACTTTTTGAACTCCATCTCCCAGTTGAGAATGACTGAAGTGGGTACAACAATCAGATGAGGACCCCAAATGTGGTGCTCCTCTGCGAGATGAGCCAACAGAGCAATGGTCTGTATCGTTTTTCCGAGACCCATTTCGTCCGCGAGGATGCCATTGGTCTGGTTGGCGTAGAGCTTTGCAAGCCAATCGAGACCCTCATGTTGATACTCTCTGAGCGTACCTCTGAGAAGGGAAGGGATCTTGACTTTGGAGGACTTCCCAGGCTGTGGTGTATCGCTAGTCTCAGACATCCTGTCAGCCTCGTCAAGATCAACACTAGTGGTTGATTCGGCTTCAGTAGGCTCGATAGTGGTGTCGTCCTTGGGTGACGTTTGACTGCTTCTGTCCTCTGCATGCGAATCTGCTGACAGCATATTGTGATGAGGACTGAGAGAGTGAGCGTGGAGTTTCTGGGGTGCAACTTTCTCGGCATCGTTATCGCTTGCTAATGCTTGTGGATGTTCTTGCTGTGCAGAGGCAGTCGAGTCTTCCTCGAGCACATTTTCTGACACTGCAGTTTGACTTTTCTCGATTGAAGTGGCGTGGAAACTTCCATCAAGCGGTGTCGCGACAGCTGAGCTCTGATCGACCTCCATAGCTTCCGACACATCCAGATCGAGTTTTCCGTTGTTCTCCGCATCGGATTGCTCGGTGTCAGCTCCGTTCATCTGCCTGAGCTCGACTTGTTCGGCAGAATCCTGGATGACATTGGCGAGTTCGTCCTGGTCGTGATCTAGATCTGCCGTGAGTGTCTCATCTTGTTGCTCCACCAGTTTCTCAACTTCTTCAGATACTTCAACGCCTGAAGTAGTCTGACTCTCTTTTGCAAGAGCTTTGCGTCCACCAAAGAAGCCAAGGAGACCACCATCATCTTCGCTTTCACTCTCTTCTTCCTCTTCGTCATCCTCCTCATGTTCTTCCTCTTCGTCATCCTCCTCATGTTCTTCCTCGTCGCTCATATCTTCGTCACTCATGTTGGTGGATTCGTCGCTGTCATCAAGAAGGGCATCGTCTACTTCGTCCAGTTGGATCTTGGAATAGTCTCGCTCCTCCTGAATTTGTTTGTCGTTGTCTTCCGTGTCATCGATCTCAGCTTCGTCATCGTCTTCGTCCAGATTGATTTTCATGGTGTCCGCCGCGTTCGAGTCTTGATCTTCATCGATGTCCATATCACTAGCGTCGTCCTCAGACTGTTCCTGCGGTATGTCTGGTATATTGCTGTATTTCCGACGAAGGGCTTCTGGAGATAGGTTAACATCATCGTCCTCCCCTTCCTCGGCATCGCTGCCTTCAGACTCGGATGAGGTCATGCGGTGGTCTTCGTCGAGGTCCTGGTCGGATGCATCTGATCCTTCTTCATCAGCGGAAGCACCTTCGCTAAGACTAATGTCGTCGGCGTCGTCATCATCACCATCCACAGACAGACCGGAGTCCAGTAGCGCACGACGTTTATCCAGCAGATTTGTCGATTTCTCCAGCATACTCTGCATTTTGAGTTCTCGTTCAATCCTTTGTTCTTCCTCGTAACGCAATGCTCTTCGTCGATCAATCTCGGCACCGACGAGCTCCCATTTCCGTTGAACATCCTTGACAGTTTGTCGGTAAATGAGTCTGTACCATTCATTCTCCTGCTTCTCTTTTTCTTCTTCGGTTTGAGGCTGCCGTTCTTTCCATCTTGCCAGACACGCGTATGCGACTCTTTTGGCACTTTCCATGTGCGCACGCTTCTCCTTCTCCATTAGAGTTCTCAGGAATGCACCATGAGTCCAAAGATGGTCCCAGTGGTTGTATTGTTGTGCTGGCTCTTGCTGGTCGTCCGGCAAGTATAGCGAGCTCTTTTCCTCGCTCAGAAGACCCCCTGGCTGAGCGGCTTCTAGGATTCTTAAACGTGCCAAAGCTTCCTTCTCAGCTCGCTCCTCGGGTGCTTGCTCGACTCTTTCTGGTGCACGACGCTCAAGACCTTGATATCTGTCATCTTCCTTGTTTTCGGAGGCGGCCTCCTTGCTCTTCTGATCGTAATGGGCGATGATATCTTCGAAAGACTGAAAGCGTAGTGGATTGACGACGTGACTCGGATGACGAGGTAGGAAGGAGAATTGTGGTCGCTTGAGCTTGAGCTTGATGCGCGGTGTTGAGGAGGCTGGATCGGACGACGCAGGCGGTTGCGACTCGGTGGAAGTTTCAGGTTCAGGTTTGGCTGGACGGCCAGCTTTGCGCTTTGCTTGTGGAGATTGTGACAACGGAGCGGGCTCCTCCTTCTTGACAGCTTCGGGCGAGGTTTCGAGATTCTTGATTCTAGCAGAGGCACGGGACGGACGTGGCGGAGTCTTCTCGCGCTTGGGCACAGGGGTTTCCTTTGGCTTGGGCTGACTTGCCTGCTGAGCAGTCTGGGCATTCTTCAAGGTCGAAGCTTTGCTTGCCGGAGTCTTTGCGACAGGCTTTTTGGACTTGGGAGTCGCCTTTTCAAAGATAGGGGAAGCTGGAGCATTGACACGACCTGATCTTCTCTTTCCGTTGTCCAAGATTGTCGTGGGGCCTTCGGCAGCAAACGACTTCCATGGCGGCGAGATGGGCTTCGAAGCAGATCGTGATCTGGAGACGGACTGGAGGTCAGCGAGCTTGCGCTTCTTGGAGTTGGTAGCTGGTGGTGTCGAAGGACGGTCGGACGCGTCGGATTCAATCTCGTCTTCGGAGCTGAGGGGGGAGTCGGAGTCGAAAAGAGTCTTGTCTTCGGCAGGCACAGAATCGAGGTTTTCGGTCAGCTGTGCATCGAGCATAGACGTGTCATTGACGGTATGATTGTTGTCGACGGAGGTGTGGTCGTCCTGGATCTTTTGATGGGTGTTGGGCGGAGACGGACTGGGGCTTTCATGGCCGGCGTCGTGTTGCGTGACGCCCTTGTGCCCCTCTTGCTCCATCAACGCCAATCGAGCGGCCTTCAAAAATAGGAGCACTGGAAGCTCAGAGTGCACTGACTATCATGCCGGTTTTCAAGCTTCAGTATCGGACGTCGTTGGGTAGATAATGGCGAAAAGACGTCACGGGGCGCGGATTGTACAAAAGTTCGTGTTGCGCGTTTCCTCTCACGAATCTGGAGACGTGGAAGTTGCCGACCACCTCCCGCTATTCCGCTCCGCCTGCCAAGACGCCCGAAGCTGGTCCATGACCGCGCATACCGCTTCGACGTGCTTGGTGATTCAAGATTGCTGTCACCACACACCACAACGTACGCTTACTCCCGACGCTTTTCTCGACCATCCATTGACGACCTGCCAGATGCTCTCCCGCAGACTCGCCGCGGCACGCCCGCTCTCCAGCGCCGTACGATCCGTCGCTCCCCGCACCACCCTCACACAATTGCGTTTCGCTTCCGAGAACAATGCCAACAGGGAGAACTTTGTTGGCGAGATGTCCGTCGAGGACCCTGGCATGGTGCGTGAAGAGAATCCTCCGATGCTCGACAAGGACACGCATTGACAATGGCCAAACAGAACGGTGGATATGTCAACCCCCCAGCAATCAAGCGCGCCTTCCGCGACCCTTACGGCGACTGGTGGGACAAGCAAGAGCGTCGCAACTTCGGCGAGCCCGTCCACGAGGATAACGACACTCTTGGTATCTTCTCCACCGAACCCTACACCCACTTCAAGCCCGGTCACGGTGCCGTCCTCCTCGGTACATTCATCGCATCCGTCTTCGTCCTTATGGGTGTTGTCCGTCAATACTACCCCGACAAGCCTGCCGTTCCCAGAACCTTCCCCGGTGGTCTCGACAGGGAACTTGGCGGCGCCGGCGCTGTCCCCGTGAGTCCGATTGAAGAGTACGTATGGGCGACAACAGTGCTGACCTTTTGTGCAACAGGCCCGTACCGACGAGAAGGAGCCTCTTTAAATAAACATTTGTCCATACCCAATTCGATGTCTTTTCTTTGTCTCCAGCCTAATTTTGACACGGCATTCGTGAATTATGTTGATCACAGCTAAACTCAAGGCCAGGTGGTTTTCATCGATGGAAGCCGCGCTTACTAGCATGTATTGGTGTTAGATGGGGCTCATGGGCCGAGGGCTGGTGCAGCTGTAAGGATTTTGGTGAGTTTATAGATCGAGGCTGGTTATAGAAGCAATTTACATCCACTAGTAGCTGTCGATGTGTAGTCGATGTTGCAGCATTATTGCTCGTAATCTTCTTGAGGAAGCTGCGCAATTGACAGTGTTGAAAAAAGAGATACGACTTCCAAGTTTGGCACGACATCCACAACGTCCACGGCATCGCGCCTTCTCTGTCACCTCACTGATCCAACCTCTTTCGGCACGGTCGTTCTTTCAACTTCACGCTCAAACTTTCATCCTTGACCATCGCATATTATAACCATGAACGAAGACACGCGCAAGCTGATCCTGCACCTCCAGAGCAAAGATTTGACAGCTCTATGGACTGCATCCACTGACAACAATTCCGAAATCGACGCCACTCTACGCGTCTACCGCCGGCAACTGGACTTGCTGAATCGCAACCTTGAGGAAACACATCAGACCAGGACGATCGAAGGCGCTTCGGAAGCTGTCAATCACGAGGCGGTGGTCCGCCTTCAAATCACTGATCGGAATGCACCTATCCTGACTGAGCATGGCGATGTTCATCAACCCGGCGGTGTCTACGCGCATCTTGACACGCCTTCCCTGTTCGCATCTGCTGCTTCAACCCCTGCACTTGTTGTTGCGACAACCGCACGCCCACTATCTCACGTTCCTGGGCGTCCTGTTGTGCGTCTTCCTCCAATCGCCATGCGTCCAATCGCCCATCTCTTGCAAGTTACACCAATTGCGAAAGCGCGTGAGGAACAGAAGAAGCACATGCGAGAAAAGCGTGAAGCTGCACTTCGACGAGAACAAGAGGAAAAAGCACACCGACAGAGTGAGGTGAAGAAAAAGACCCGGGAAGGGTTTGAAGCTCTTCGAAACCAAAAGATGGTTTCGAATTTATCTTCAGTGTCCTCTGACCCGTTCACAACTGCTACATCCAATCTCAAACGTTCTGCGGATCATCTTCCGACTCCTGATGCGCCACCCTCCAAGAAACAAACAAGCCTGATTGTCAGGGAGGAGCCCGGAACCCATTCTGACATGCCTACTCCAAAGGAAACGATAATGGATAAACTAGAAGAGCTCCTTCAGTCTTCTAGGTCATTGTTGAGCCCAAATCTGCGTGCCGGAAGCGTGAAGCGTCGCGGTTCCGACCGTGGCTTTCGTAAAGACAGATCACGAAAATCCGCTCCAAGATCTGACTCGTATCCGACGTTCACTGCACCAATGCCCATGGAACCTGGTACATCCATGGTGTCCGGTATATCTCTTGCTTCTACGCGGCCCAACTTTGGCACTAGCGATCAGCATCTTGCTGCCCTCTGTGGTTCTGCCCGGCCAGACGACTTTGGTCAAATGATCCACCAGACTCCCATCGCCCCTACCGGCCTCGAAGTTGTTTTCAACACTATCCACCCTGGCCGGCAGAAACAGATGATCGGCGAGGTGCTCTATCCTAAGGTCCACGAACAGCAACCCGAGCTTGCCGGCAAGATCACCGGCATGCTACTCGAGGCGGACAACGCAGAGCTTTTTCACCTGATTACAGATGATTATGCTCTCCACAACAGAGTTGACGAGGCCCAACGTGTCTACAACGACTATGTCCGAAGTCACCCTGACGAGATGCTTGAGTAACCATCTACAAATCTCCTTGCGAACAACATCTCTGCCACAAATGCACTGATCTTCGCTTCAAGCATGCTATCGCCAAAATTCCAAAAAAAGTTGTGACCCAGGTCTCCCGACATCTTGGGCAGCCTTGTGGGAGATGACTGAATCTGCCCATAACTGAGGTATGCGGAGGTCAGGGTCTGATCCTACCGCGAGACGATTGTGGTGAATGATTAACTCGGGCTTCCACAAACGTGCAATATTAACGGATGTGGAATATCGCTTTCTCACCCTACGAAAGCAGTGATTATGGGGGATTGCTTGGTGTATATTGATGAAAAGGGTTCGACGATAGACGGAGGATGATATCCGTTCGTTGACAAGGTACCTTGCTTTTTTCCCTAGCCGAAAAGGACCTCCTTCTAGAAGTTTGTCTTTCATTCTGCGCTCAGTAGCTTTCGTCAATATCTATATCTCTACAACACTCGAGTGCCACCAAAATGTTATGTCCTGTTGCGCTTTTCTATGACTTGATGCAGTAAGGAGACATGTTCGACCTTTGATATTTTGGGAGGTGTCACTTCCTACTAAGTTTGGGTGTTGACAGACTCGCACCTTCTCTACCGGCCTACCTTTTTTCACTCTCATGTCAATGGCTAGCCTTCCCCTATCGAGTCTGGTTTCTGATGTTTCCTGGAATGTCGCAACTCCAAGGACAACAAAGCGTATCTCATCATTCGATATCATCTAAGACTATCCCGCTTCTGCCAAGCGCGTTCTTCTCTGACACTCAAGTCTTTTATCCAAAGGTTTGCTGATCCAGTTTGGCGATCTGGTGCTTTGTAGTGAGTGTTTGACATCAAGGAGAGTGGTTCTAGCTGTTTCTATGGCGAAATGATATATAGTGAGCTATATCTTGTCACTTCTCAGAGGTCTCCAACCGTTCGAGATTTGCGCTCATGAGTCTTCAGTATATACTTACCAAGGTAGTCCTGAGCTCTGACAGTCACAGAAGCTGCGAGATATCTATATATTCTGCTGTGAAGCCAGAGAGTCCAACTTGTCCTGAGGCAGAAGTCATCGAGAAGGACGAGCTCCTTTAGCAGCTTCTTTCCTTCTATGCTGCCCAGATCCAGGTCCTGGGACATGGTTACTTGAGGATAATGTCAGTATTCTGTCTGCAACTGGAGACTTTTCTAACACGTGATCAGGCCCTGGTATACAGGTCAATCTTCCTGGGTACACTCCAAAGCCATGACAGGTCTGATGTTCCAAGCTTATAGAATCAAGACCGCGAGGAGCAGGCTGCCAATATCTCTGGTCACCCCACACATTATGTTGAGAGAGCACGGATCAGAAAGCACTGTACCACTAGGTGTTTGAAGCATCCCCCAGCGTCCAACACTCATGATGAGCATCAGCACAATTTCCCCCAAGAATATCACACTGCAAGTGTCTATATAGAAGGTACGGGAAAAGTCAATCACTCATCAGCTCTTCTTGTACCAACTTGGCCAACAACAAGGACTCAAGGAGGGCCAAAAGGCCGTCGCACTCAATATTTGCTTCCGAAAGAGCAACATGTTTATTGACCCGGGAGAATCCAACAAGTTCTTCGACACGAGTGAGTGGGAACGTTACTCCTACAGCTTGACTAGGAGTATTCCTGAACTCGCGCAAGCAACTTCCAGACACTGGGTCCAGAGGTCCATGCTGAAGCCCTATATATATATAATATCGGAGCAACATGATGTAGACTGCATCTACTGTCAAATCTGCGACTCTTTGAAAACAATTTCTTGCCACAATTGAGATGAACGAAGCTCAGGACTATGTACCATTCGATCTTCATCCTCCTGGTCTACTTCTCTATATATGGCGTTATACCGTATCATCGCTACCTGGTATGACGTCGAAGACAAAGACATGTTTCTATGCTTTCTTGACTTACATCAATGCATGTCTATCCGTGACAATGTTTTGGGTGTCATCGAGGGGTATGCTGAAAACACGACTTGCAGCGGATAACTTTGAGCCTCTGTAGGCTACACACTAGCGCAGTATCACCATCAGAATCTCCGACAACATTCTCAAGCAAAAAAGAAGTGGTTGCTGCATCGCTGGCCTAGACGTTCGACTCGTCGGCAATGGCATCTGACTAATTGCTTGTTCTGCGTCCAGCAGTAGCCGCTCGATCTCGCTTTGCGGGAGTTTGGGCTTCCCATCGATCTCAGATGATACAGACTTGAGGTGTACCATGGTGTTGATTTATACCCTGTGCGAAGCTCTTCAGCGTAATTGACGACATGCAGAAGATGTACTCCAAGATGGTCGATGTCAAGTCGGTTCCCAGTCTTGACGAAGCTGCTGAGGCGACGAACCTGCATTTCATGACACAGAAAGCATATGCGAAGCTGACAGACTCAGAGGGGCGCATCAATCGACTCCCCTTCCGGCATAGTTGTGCGGTGGATAATTTCAGTATGCTTCGCCTGACTGTGTAACTTCTGCAGCTGTATGATCAGGGATTTATTCCAGGCCTGGGCGAGGAATATCTCTACACTGCAGTACAGAAAGGTTGGCAAGGGGCACCAAGATCATCGGCAGCAGTTTTCTGACTGTTCTGGCGCATGAAAGATAGTGGCGTGTTATGGTGCCTCAGGAGGTGTCGAGCTCCGAGTCCGCTGCCTCTTCAACCAGCTCCCAAGAAACTATCGTCAATCGGACTGGAGTTGTGATTGATCTCAATGCTGCAAGGGAGCAAACTTGGGCAGCGGAGAACTAGGTCGGCAAGGCCGTAAGCTGGAGCATCTAGAGGCAGAGTTCGAGAGACTGGCTTTGGATGAGGGATGGCAGAGTTGCTCAAAGTGTTCAAGAACTGTTGCTCTCACTGGAGGATGCAACCATATCAAGACAGTATCCTGCTCATTCTCTGTATTTTATCTATCGTACTGACTGCCATCCTTGTAGTTGTAGTTGCGGACACGAGTTCTGCTGTATGCGGTGCTGCGTGGAAACCAAAAACCTGTCAGTGCCAGCAGTGGCAAGAGTGTCATTTTCAGCAACAATTACCGGACGAGCAAGCTCGGTTTGGATATCCGCGTCTGCTCTGGGAGGTGTTTGCGAATGGTAGATACAATTGGATCATGCGGCTCTTGAACGAGGTTATGCCAGTGCTCGATCCACTCGATGATCGTTGATTGCTACAGTAAGCTTTCGAAACGCTTTGATAGCCTAGGGTCAATGACTTGATGGGAGCAGGCATATGGCGACAGGAGGGTCTGAACAAAGAAGGGAGGACAAAGAAAGAGAGGAGACAAAGCTAAGAATGTATCATTGGGAAACGAATGCTCGGAATGATGCGTCCCTATTGGCAGATCAAACAGCAAGCATTTTAACGTGCTTCCCACTTTCTGCTTTCTCCAAGAAAAAGGCAACTCTCAAAATTACGAGTCCATCGATAGCCAAGGGTGAGATGCTTTGTAGAAGCGTGATGGCGTATCGGCCAATCTGTTGCACGAACATTTCGGCCTTCCAGGAGAAGCTTGAAAACAGCACAGGACCTCTTTGATTGATGGAGAATCGTGTCGTAGTTGTAGAAATACACAATGCTCTCCATATTTGGGATGATCCACGAGGAGAAAGTCATGTTTGGAGATTCCCATTGCAGCTTCTTCTTTCGGAAGGCAACTGCGCTTTTCAAGCCGTTCTGTCACTTCCTTGGTTTCCATGAAGCTCACTCGTCAAGTCAACCATTAGCATCCTTGCCTCTTTCATCCACCAGCAATATGGATGACGACGAGACGCGCAAATTGAGCCTGCGCTTGCAGATGGAAGATCTCTCATCCATTTGGGCCACATCAACCGCATCCACCGACCCTGACGCTGAGTCTGACGCCGACAAATCCTTGCGCCTTTATCGACAAGAATTGCACGCCGCCGCACAAGAGGTTGATGACAGGCGCTCTGCTCACGCTGCTGCTCAGGAAGAAGAAGAACAGAGAGCTGTTTTGCAAGCCGACCACAAAGAAGCACGTCGTCTGTTCCAAGAACTCAATCCAGATGAAGTTTTGCCTGAGTCGTGGGAAATTAGCCAGCCTGTCTTCGGTGGATGCCCAGTCTCTAACGATGCTCCTGTCGAACCTGAGGTTGAGGCTGCACCTGAATCGCTTCATTCGTATGACCAACCCGTTGTCAAATCCTCACCCCCATTGCTGACCCGCCACATTAGCTCAATGTCAGCTGGTGTAAAGCGTTCCGCAAGCCATCTCGACACTATCGATGAGCCATCTTCAAAGAAACAAGCAATCACTCTCGTAAAATCATCTGAGAGCGCACCAGATCTGACATTCGAACCTACTGTCGCGCCCTCTGTTACAGTCGATTGTGCAGCCAGCATCACATCCAATGAAAGTCATTCTCGTCTCGAAGTTGCCAACGAAAACCCTACAAGTCTTGATCTCCAGGCTAAGATGCCTATCGGTCCCATTGCAGGTACCGCGAGTCTCAAAAGACCAGCAGAAGACGATGTCGGCCAATCTCTGCCGGCAAAGAGACCCAAGCTAACACTTGAGCCTACTGTCGCACCCTCGGACCTGGCCGAGTCCGTCCCTTCAAATCTTCCGCCCACCATCAACAATCCTGCCCCGCTACCCGAGGCACCCACTTCTGTTCCACTCGACCCGTCAAGACAACCGGTTCCACCTGCTCAACAAGCTGGGATTGTGCTGGATAATTCACCTATCGTCGAATGCTTGGTCTGTTGTCGCGATCGTCCGCGTTATATGGTGTACATCAATGCATGCGGTCATTTCTATTGCCAGAATTGTCTCAATCGGTTCTTCAAGAAAGCTTTACGCGACGACACACTATGGCCACCTCAATGCTGCGGAACGAATATGTCCCTTGGAAATGTTCGTCGTCTTCTCCGCGAGGATATCAAGCCGAAAATTGTGACCAGGGAGATCGAGATGAGTACTCCTCCCTTGGAGAGAGTCTACTGTGCGGCCTGTTCTGCCTTCGTCCCGCGCAACCGGATCCGAGGAACAAAGGCGCTATGTATGGAGTGTGGCACAAACACTTGCGTTGGTTGTACTCGTGCAGACCACCCAGGAGATTGTCACGAGGAAATCAAGCAAGCCGAGAAAGAGTTGGAAGCTTTGGCTGCGGAGGAAGGCTGGAAGACGTGTTCGAAATGTCGCATGCTCGTTGAACACCATACCGGATGCAACCATATGACATGCCGTTGCAAACACGAATTCTGCTATCAGTGTGTTGAAAAATGGAAGGAATGCCGCTGCGACTGGTGGGACGAGAATCTTCTCTACGAACGCGAGCAACAAAGAGGCGTCGGTCCTGTCGGTATCGACATCTGCCAACATGGCGACTGGGACCAGTATGATACCAGGGACATCTGCGACAACTGTGGTGATCTCATGCCTAATTACCTATTCCGATGCCCGGGATGTTTGGTCCAGTTCTGCCGCTGGTGCACTTACAACAGAGGGTTTGGAGTTTGAGGGTCTCCGTGGACAATACCCCATCTCAGAAACGATTGTGCATTCCTGTGGCTACAGAATGATAGGTTTGCTCAGGAGAGGAACAGGAAACGAGGTTGATATGCGCAAGTAGCTTCTGTAATCGTGACAATAACCATAGCTTCACCATACAACTCCATTACGCTGACACAAAGCAATTTGCTATGTCTTTTCCTTGTGAAGAATCATCTGAGACTGAAATGCTTCCCATGTGCTCATATGTCACATATCCTAGGCTCTCACGCCAGGTGGCTTCGCAGGCAACTCTGTCGGACTGGTTCTCCAACATCGCCCGCCCTTGCCACAACAGATGCTACCCTTGCAGCTGGGAGATTCTTCGGGAAAGTATGGTTGTATGGAGGGTGTCGTGCGTGTTGAGGCTGTCGAGGTTGTTGTGGTGATGCCAGTGTAGAGCTCTGGAGCTGAGGTAGGTGTAGTGGTGGCGAGAGCGATGAGACTGGCAAGGAGGGTGATGATTGAAAGGCGCATTGTAGCAAACTGGAGGATGATGAGATAGTAGGAGCCGATAGCGATGGCTTTTTAGAGTGTGTTGTTCACGATATAGTTTCAGATCTTGAAAGACGAGATGAAATCAGTGCTGAAAGTGGATGGAATCCATGGAATTCCGGTCGATTCCAACTCCATTTGGAATGACCCTCTTTCCAACTCCATTTGTTCCATGGAATTGAGTGTATTCCATGGAATTCCATAGCTCCATGGAACCGTTAGATTCCATGGATTATCCATGGAATCCAAATGGAATTCCATGGCTTGGTCAGGGTTGTCTTGTCAGTCTATAGCTTGAAGTACTTAAGCTTCGTTAGAATAATTAAAAAAACCTTTAACACACGGCAACACCTTGTTTTGTAGTTAAATACCATTAAACTCAATTTTATCATAACTATACTACTATTCTTTAAGCTATTAAACAATATAACACTGTACTTAAAGGCAGCAAGGGTCATTTTAGAAGGCACAAGCCCCTAGTTAGGGTGCTTAGGGCAGCAACCAATCTTAGGCTCCTCTAAGGTCAATTACTTCCTTAATTAGCCCTAATACTTTCTTAACCCCTTTCTTAACTACTGCTTGCTACCTTTTTATAGGGCAACTACGCTCCGGATTGAGCTTAAAAGCACTGTTTCACACATTGTTTGCTTCCTAAATTAGCTCTAAAACAGGCTATGAATTAAGCTTAAAAGCTATTTTACATGGTAATCATGCTCCGAATTGAACTTATAACCATACCACCTACCTCTTTATAAGCCTTTTTATAAGGCAACTACCTTCTTAATTAGGTAGCAGCCTTCTTAACCACACTAACACGCTCTTAAATACTAGTTATAAGCCTATTTGATCACTTAAATTCATTAAGCTCTTACTAGCTTCTAATCTTAAGTATATAAACCACCTTCTCTTCTATATTAAACCTCTTTCTCTTCCTTAACATCCACTACCTTCCCTTCCCTCTTCTACACCTTCTACACCTTCCACTTCCTTCCTTAACCTACATAACATTATCATAACTTATATAACATCTTTACAACTTCTATAACACTATGGGGAGTTGGTGTTTAAGGTCCATCTTAGGTTATAAGGCTTTTAAAGTCGGTAGTGCGTTAATAGTTTAAGGGGATATTAAGTTAGGAGGTAGCTGGCGTAGAGCTTAAAAGGGATAGACTATCATTATCTTAATCAAACGAATGAAGAGAACTTAAATAGGAGTTAATAGAAGCTTGAGATACCATTAAAGCAAGAGGTTAATAGTAGTTGTGGTATATAAGCTTGTGGGTTAAAGACTTTTTAGTGTTAAGAGTAGAGACTATGCCTAATTAGGCCAGTCTTGGCAATTCCATGGAATCCATATGGAATTCCATATGGAATGGATAATCCATGGAACTAAAGGCTATTCCAACTCCAGTTCAATTCCATGTGGAAAGCATGGAAATTCCAAATGGAATTCCATCCACTTTCAGCACTGAACTCATCACTTCAGACATTTCGTTAACTCCAGACGACTTCATCACTTCGTAGATCTACTGTCCTCGAGATCAAACACGCAATGGAATCCCTCATCCCCTACACTCCTGTCGTTCGATACTTTGCGGTGTCCCTACCTGCAATTTACTGGGGTAAGCATACAAATCTTCGCCAAAGACCTTCTATTGATATCAATCATCCTTAGGCATGACTTTCTGCCAAAGCATCATCGCTGTCAAGCCCATCCTTGACCATGCGCCCAACGACAAAACCATCGCCAAAGCATGGCTTCAGGGCTATCAGCTGGGTCCGATCTGGGTTATTCCAACCGTGATCCCTGGCGCAGCAGCAAACCTCTACCTGGCCTACTTGTCTCGCGATGATGCGGTGGAGGCTGGCTTGTACGCCATATCTGCACTGCTCGTCTTCAGTATCATGCCCATCACTCTTGGTTACATGGAGTTTAACGTCAATGGTGCCTGCAAGTGGAAAGTACAGTTGCTGTTGGCTGGCGAAGGATACAACATGCCTGCTTGGAATGGTATCAGTTCAGCTCATCGACACAGTGCTTCTGAGACATCCAAGGTGTGGGCTAGTCAGTGGACTATGAAGCAATTGGTGCAGAGATGGAAGCAATGGAACGACTTTCGTTGGGCTCTGACTGGGTTTGCAGTTGTCTTGAATGGGTTTGCTGAGTACCTGTCCTGATTCGAGGTTATTGGAGCCCATACTGGGTGACTTAACGGTGACGGAGCGTGGGCTGAATGTAGTAGCAGATATGAGGTGTGATGCCGTGGTGGTTGTGACTATTGAGTTGATTCTATGGTGATGGGCGAGGGTAGCTTGAATTGGTGATGGAGTTCTTGTCGTTCGAAAACCCTAGATATTCAAGTATCTGGATGTGTGTTTTTCGTGCTACACACTAGACCCTGTGATGGCCAATCAGGCTGCATGATAGCCTTATCACTCATAGCAGACCTCCCACCAGAGTTGACTTCACACAACTTCTTCCCGACGCACTCTTATCACTGTTGTGGCTGAGTGGCTGCAATGAATGCTGCGCAATGGAAAGTAGATCGAGATGGAACCCTTGTCGATACCAATACTCTACCACGCATGGCTTCACCGATGCCGTCCTTCAGACCTAGCGTCTCCACAACTTTCCACTCTCCTCATTTCCTTCATCGTTGAAGACCTCATTGATCAACGCATCTTTTGTCTTTTGCACAATGAATCCGATGGGGTCGCGGGCCTGGAAACCCTGGCGCGATATCTCGTCAAGATACAACCACGGAACCTTATCCGCACCTTTGACGCCTCGCAGGTAGTCAACTTCGTGGTCCTGGAACCCTCCACCGACGACTATGGCTTGTGGGACGGACGAGCTTGTGTTTGCCTGGATGTTGCTGGAGACAGAGTGCTGATTTGCAATCAGGCTTCCTTCGCCGAGGATGGAAGGAATGTCTGATTGTGCAGCACGAACGCTGTTGCAGACGTGGATGACTGTGCAAGAAACTCCAGTCAGTCGAGAACAGGCATGCGAAAGATGATCATCAGACCTACCTCTGAACTCGGGGAGCATGAGTTGAGAGAACAAAGTAGCTATCTGAGCGCTTTTGCCGCACAGAAGAATTGGTTTGGGTGTCATTGCGTAGATCAAGAAAAGTCTGAGGATGTCGATAGTCAAACTTCGCGAAAGCTTGTGTACATGAAGATGGAATAAAGGGATGTCAACGCTGGATTTACCGGAAGGATTTTTGGCCGAGTCTCGTCGATGGATCCCGCCCCCGCGTCCATCATCTCGCATGTGTCCGCATTCATCGCATATACAGGACGTTTTCGCATATACGATAGCAAGTACAGCACTACATCTGCATGTTTTGTTGCACACAACGAGATCATTGAGAGTAATATACGACAAATGCATGAAATTCGTTCTATCTTGCATACAATCTACAGCGCACACTCTGTTTCTCCTGAACCTTCGTGTGTTCGTTCGTTTCCACACCGCTTAGATAGCCACGACAAGCAACTACACCCATAGAATCTATAGGTGCCTAGACCTTCACCAACAACTTTCTTCCAACAAGCATATACCGAGAGACAGAAAGCAGGGCTGCACCGCCCAGGATAACAGTTCCAGTAAAGATTTGCAAACCTTTGTACTGACCGTCATACTTTGTTATCAAGGCTCCTGCAATGGGATTGCTAATCAGAGCAGCGAAGGAGATTGTTGCGAAAAAAGTACCGGTTCGAACACCGATGAGCCGCATGTCAGGCGAGATTTGAGCCACGACGGCAGGTGCCTGAGCGAAGAAAGCACCGCTGAAGAGGCCATAGAAGGCTGCAAACACGATGATGGCTGCATTTCCCGAAGCTGGGATCCACAAGGCGAGCACCAGAACACCAGTACAGATGCATGTGATGATCATGATGTTGAAGTTACCCATGGTGTCGGCGATCCATCCGGGCACAATTCTGCCGAAGAAGGAGGCAGCGTTCAGGATACTGAGCAAATACTGTGCAAGTGTGTAGCTCATGCCAAAGTACTGGGCTTCTGCGATGATGTAGTTGATAGGAATGAACAGGCCAAGGAAAAACAAGAAAGCGCCGGCCACCGTCAGATCGAAGGTCGACTCTTTGAATGGTCGGAGGAACCCAAATGGGTCGTAGGGACCTCTGGGCATCCTCACTCTGGCCTTGAGTGTCAGGTTGGCGATGATCAATAGGAAGAGCATAACAAACGCGGTGATGCGCATGCTCCATCCGAAACCGACTTGCTCCATCAGACGTTGGGTGATGATGGGAAGAAGAACTCCTCCGAGCGAGCTGCCCGCCGCCACGATACCGAAAGCCAGACTGCGCTTCTTGGCAAACCAGGTGACTGTGGTAGTCATGACGGGGTTGAAGATCATGCACATACCGATGGGCGAGCAGATACCTTGAGCCAAGATGAACTGATAATACTTGGTCGAGAGGGAAGTCATCATGATGCCAAAGATGTGCAGGAAAGTGCCAATCGCGAGGACCTCGCGGTGCCCGTAGCAATCCAACACTTGACCGACCCACGGTCCAAGTAAGAACATGACAAAGACTTCGAGCGAAGGAATCCACGAAATCGTACTGAACGAGTATCCGGCAAGTTGATGAGTCTCGTAGTAGGCTTGGAAGACGCCGATGGTGTTGATCCATCCGAAAGAACAGAACAAGATGCAAAAGCCGCCGAGGACAGTGAGCCAGGCGTGAAGGCCTCCATCTGGATTTTGTCGAGGATCAAACGCCGGCGCAGGGTTGCTTTGAGCATGCGCTTCCTTTGAGGCAAAAGTGTCTCCGTTCTCGCTGTCAACATCAACAGTTTGTGAGGACTGAGGAAAGTTAGCCAAATTGCGGTGATAAAACCCGAGCCAACAAACGTACCGGATGACTCGAGAAATTGTCGGTTCCCATATCGGTGGCCATGACGGAAATTGAGAATTGAATCAGAATAAGGCAAGATTGTGTTTTGTGAACGCGAGTGCGCGAGATAACGTTATCTCTCGAGAAGGGTACGCTCAACTGAGATCAAGGACAGTCGTCAGGCAGGCTGTTTTCTTATACTGTCTCGACGGCTGTTCAGGAGAGTCGATCGACAGTAAGCAAAAGCTCGCTCCCTGAAGCCGGCATGATAGTCGCGGAATAAATGCATCGGAAAAAATTGTTTGCACACGTAGGACTCGATGGGATCCGCCAGAATGCATGAGATTGATGCAAGGAAGAGCGAAATCCCATGGGATCAGGATGCGTGGGATTCGGAGGAATCCAAGCCGACTTGCATGAATGCTGGTGGTCAGTGCCGCCCGAGCCCCAAACTCCGTGGGAAGCTTACACCTATCCGAAATCAAGTGATATGTGATTAGTATATCATATGGTATAAGATGGCCAGAAAAGCGTCACAACGACTCTCAGTCAATGCATAGTCGAGTACTGCATCATGTCGCGAACCACAGCTTTCCAAAACACGTCCTGGCCTCCCATCGGAACCACGCCCGAATTCCAGACATGGCTCACAGGCTTCTTCGGAGTCCTCGAAACTCCGACAGATGAAGCTGCCAAACAATTGTCAGAGTACTTTACCGAAGATGGAGACATCACATTAGCTGAGCTCAAGATCCATGGTTCCAAGGGTAATCACGACTGCCATGTAAAACAGTATCACGCTGACTCGCTATACACAGACGTCTACCTGAAGAGACTCAAGGCTTGGGACATCACCAAAGTCCGCAAATTCACGATACATAGAGTCTATACTAGCGATCAAGGGCAAGACGACATCTTGATACTTGGTCATCTCGGCACTGTCTTGAGTGATGGCCGAAAGGGAGACGAGAATTGGACAGCCAGAATTGTCTCTGCCGTCAACGCAGACGGGATCAGGAGAATCTCTCTGTACCGAATTTGGACGGTAAGCAAATGGCCTTGCAACCGCAGTCAAGACCTTGAGACAGTGCTGACTAGGCGTGTTAGGAGCTCATCATCCAACCAGAGTAGGTGGGGTGGCGCAATTCTGCAGCTCGACCGATAAATCAATTAGATCCCATCTTCCACTCAACCATATGTCTTCATCTCCACTTGGTTGAACAACATGGAGGAGGAGTGTTCCTTCCAATATATGAAAAAGCGAAACTTCTTGGAGATTTCCCTTGTAGATTCTCGCTTCTACACATTCCATCAGTTGTGTTCCCTGTACAAAACCCTAATATGATTCAATCGAAAAGTCTTCGAAATCGACTTCCGGCTCCTGCATGTTCTGCGCTTCGGCAAATATCCCGAGAAGAGGTCCTACAAAGTCATACGTAGAGAGATCGTTGGTATCGATAGAACCAAGCTCCTGCCAGTCGATATCGTCCAGCGCGACACGGTAGGAAAAAGTGTATAGCGAAGCTGTGGTCTGTGTCCTGAGGTCCAAGAAGGATGAGTTCGCCATACTATGTTCAGCCAGCAAACGAGGCTCAGAGTTGTACGTATAGACTTCGACGACCACCTTCTTAGCCTCCATGTTCAAGGCTATGTAAGCATGGCGATACTCATCCTTGTAGAGGGCCAGGCCAGCTTTGAGCGTAGAAGTGTCTGAGATGTTGCTCAGGATTAGACGGACTGAAACGCTGAAGACTGGAGCGCGCTGTCGGCGTCCGAGAAAGCTTGGTCGTCCCGATCGATCACAGAGAGGACTATCACTTGGAGTCATTGAGATCGTTGATCCATGTCGACGGTAGTTGGCTAAGTCCGGCGTGCCAATGTAGATGTCGCCCACGTCGTGACGATCAGAAGATGTTGCCGCAAGTGAGTGGATGGTGTGTTTGAGCGAAAGGGAAAACTCCAGCTGTGGCTGCTTGAGAGTCGGCCATCCGTTTTTGGGCCAAGAGACAGGGACAAGGAAAGTTTCACGACTCAGAGGATAACGACCATCTTCAGGTCGTACTGCCAGACACACGCACCACCACCTGAAATGGTCAGCAGGCTGTGACGATTAAGGTCAGAAGTGGGTGGATCTACTGTCCATCAGGCGCTTGGAACAGATCCCCGTGGCCAGTATGCTGCACGGGCTCCTGGCTGCCGAAAACATACAGCAAAGGATTGTTCGGACATCCTTCGTAAGGTCCCCAGATATTGGCTGAACGAGCCATGGTGATTGCATGTTTCTCGAATGTCCCGTCTTTAGTAGTAACCGTCTTTTTTGTATACATGTGGCCTTCGGTATCTTGATTGCCCAGTGCACCTGGCCAAATATGCTGGATCTCCGCAATCAGCGAGGGTCTTGGTTGAAACCATCTTCTAGTGTCCCATATTTAGCTTGTGAACCAGACAGAACTCCTTGAGTGGACACTGTTCCCCAAATACAACGACAACACTAGCACCCTGTGGATACGCTCTCTCGAATGCCGCCTTGGTACCTGCGAGAAAGTTTGAGACTACTACGGCGTTTTGTGCTCGGTGCAGAGGATACCGAGTGGCCCGCTTGGCTGGAAGTGGATCAAAGTGGACACCATAAACAGCCCCGAGCCTTGGCAGACACACTGGACTTTGGCTGATCCAGCTCACTCAGGTCCATGGGAATTTGCGACCCCATGGGGTACCCCACGGTGGAAGATTAATACTCAGGCCTGCCGTGGCTCTAGACATAACTTGTAGCCTGCTGCTTAGTATCGCTTTCCATCAATCATCCTCACCACATACATCATGCATGACACCAAGTTCGAAGCTGAGCATATCGAGATGACGGCCGTGGACGGACCGATCAACACTGACACACCTCATGATGAGGGCATACATCTCACGCTCTGGCAAGCAGCGAGGGCCTTCCCCCGGATCATTCTCTTTTCTCTGGCGGCCTGTTCAGCGGGTGGCACCTTCGGATACGATGTCGTAGTCAATGGTGCAGCTGTAGCTATGCCCAGCTTCCTTCTCTACTTTGGCGCCGTAACACCCACTCACACGCTGTATCTCCCCAGTATCTGGGCGTCACTATTCAGTGCCATGTCTGCACTCATGCAAGCAATCGGAGGCATCCTCATCGCACCAATCTCCGATCGATATGGCAGAAGGATCGCAATCATTTCACCTTGTTTTATCTCTGCCATCGGGATCGGACTTCAATACGGGGCGACCACGCGTGGTATGCTCCTTGCCGGTAAAATGGTCAACGGACTCGCCATCGGTGCTATGCTGAGTGCAGCAACTGCTTGGGCTTCCGAGATATCTCCTGTGCGCTTACGTGGACCGATACAGTCAGGTATCGTCCTCTTTACGGTCTTCATGCAAGCAATGGCGCTCGTGGTTGTTCGTCAACTCGTTACGAAGATTACACCGAGTGCTTTTCGTCTCGTCTTCGCCATGCAGTGGATCTTCTGTGGACTCACTTGCATATCGTTCTTCCTGGTTCCCGAGAGTCCAACTTGGTTGATTCTCGAAGGACGCCACGACGAAGCAAGGAAGACGATCGCCCGGCTCTATGGACGCCAAAACAATCCTGATGCCTGGTATGAGATCATTGCAGACAAAGTTCCCCAGGAAGCTGCCTATGAGCAAAGTTCAGGCATCGGAGGCTTCCTCGACCTGTACAGGGGCAGCAATCTCAAGAGGACGTTGACTGTACACCTTCTGTTTTTTGGAATCGGCCTTGCTGGGTCGTCCTTCTTAGGACAAAGCATATACTTTCTGCTTACAGCAGGACTTCCAGCAGTCCACACCTTCGACATCTCCATCGGTGGATTCTGTCTTGCTCTGTTCGCCATCGTTGGCTCATGGGCATATATTGAGAAGATTGGCCGTCGGTCCTTGTGGCTGCTCGGATGTGCAGTTAACGTTATCTTCATGGCCATCATCGGAGGTCTCTACTGGGCTCCAGGAAAGGGGCCTCTGTGGGCTATTGCGATTTTGATGTAAGACCTGCCTGGTGTAACGTCGCGGAACAACACTGACTCAGTCGCAGGAATCTCTTGGTCTGTTGGCAAAGTACCACCCTCACATCAGTGGCATTCGTCATTGCTGGCGAAATCTCTCCGTACAGGCTTCGCAGCAAGAACCAAGCAGTGACCATCTTCTCGAATGCTCTTACCACTTGGCTCTTCAACTTCGTGCTTCCTTACATGTACAACATTGACAGTGGAGACCTCGGCGCTAGGACTGGACTCGTCTTTGCGGGCTCATCTTTGTTGCTTCTTTTGATCTCCTATCCGCTGATTCCCGATCTCCGCGGTCTTACCACTGCCGAGATCGACTGGCTATATGAGAACAAAATCAGTCCAAGGAAGTTTCAGGAGTATGCTGGTGGCCGGGCTGCCCAAGCTGTCGCAGCTGCCACGGATGGAAAGTCAGCAGGAACATTTTGAAGTGGTGTTTTGTCACGAAGCTGAGGTGACAATGTTGGCGTGATGCTGTAACTCGAACGTGATCAATGTAACGAACAACCCTTGGTTCTGTCATTATTCACTCTGGACGGACTAGTCTGAGCAGAGCGGATGGATAGCCATTGAAGAGTAACGAATTTGTGATTACTAGACGAATTTTAGTGGCTAAACTGCATTAGAGAATCAACTGGATTGGCCAGGCGAACACAGGCGCGACTTCTCAATTTAGTCTAGATCTCCAGCTCAACAGTAGTGCCAGATTGGTTGAACACCCCCAATTCTCAAATCTTCCAAGCGTCTGTGCAGCACTTCTGAGGATCTCAGTGTCGGATATACCGGTCTTGTCTGAAGAGAAGACAGCAAGTATTGGCTTAAGGTTTACGTTGCGGGTGTCCCATATTCCATCTGCCAGTAAAGAGCTGATCAAACGCTCTTTTTGCTGTGGCGACATTGCAGACCCGCAAGCATAGAGAAAGACATACGTTAGAAAGACGTAAATCGAGCTGTAGGGTGATGATATCGATGCAGACCAGATGGGTGTCTCGGTTTGAGATACCGAAAGTGATCTTTCTTCCGAGAAGGCCTGGCAGTGATATTCGATCGTTCTCAGGGAGGAGCTCACAAGATCGAGGGTAACTTCTGGGTTCCTGGAGAACCACTTGGAGAACCTGCACTTGGCCTCAGCAAAGCCGGGCCGACCCGACTTGCCCAGGATATCTTGGAGATCTTGTATCGAAACGTCCATCTGAATTTGGGAGAGTCCGACCATGATGCGGCCAGCAGCTCGAAAGAAGAAGCTGGTGGGCGCACCAACATCTGAGGATATATCATAATGATGTTTCCAAAGCGCAAGTGAAGCTGCATCGCTCATTCAGTCGTGATACAAAACAAGATCAGGCTTAATGTGTAACCTACTTGCAAGTTTCTGCCGTTCCTGGACATCATGACTCGACTCGAGGTCCGAACCAGCCATGGGTTCGTCGTCATCAAATGCCATATGCGTCAGCTTTGCCAGGACATCTCGGGTTCCAGAACAACTGAGAATTTCCATGTTAACTGACAAGAGAACCAAGAAAGCACTAAAGGCATTCAATTGTTTCAGAGGCTGAGCAGTCGATGCAGGCAGGAGAAACGGGCCCATCGCTGCAGCAAAAGATATTGACGGTGGCACTACCGCATCACCAAGCAGGAGTTTGCATTGTCGCGCAGATTGAGCCACCCAGTACTCATCGTCGCACGGACAAGCCCAGATAAAGACCTCGCTCAAGCTGAAGTATGGTGTCGTGTTCAGCAAACTGGACATTTGACAGTCAAAAGTGTACACGGTCCATCGCAGTCTTTTCAGTGACTCGTGCCGCACCCAACTGAGCCAAATATCTTTGGGTCCATTTCCAGAAATTTCCGTTGCGATATCCTGAGTTGGGAGTCTACGAGTCCATGAGACAACACTACCACGGAGGGCTTCCGCGATCTCGAATGCACGCTTGTTGCCACACCAGATTCCAGCGTAACAAATCAGGGCTGAGCTGTATATAGTATCAAATCCTCGTAACAAGACGTCCCGCGCGCCAATAGCCAGATGAAGGTGACATCTTGCAAAGTCCTGCAACACGATAGCAAATCTTCTTACATGCCTGCGTCTACAGTAGACGGCGCCGATAGCAGTCATGATCATCAGCAGGTGGTCTGGGTGATCGCTATTTATGTCGAACGTAGGCCAATGCAATACTGGGGCTTGAGGTAGAAAGCACTGAACGAATTGTGAGAGAAAGGCATTGAGAACTTCTATCGCAGGAATCTTTGGAATTGCGTGAACGGCGATTGTGCCGTTGACGATGACATCCTCACTGAGAACTCTCTTGAAGCGCAGGTATCGTTCAGGGCTAAGTGTGAAACCAGGTTTCGAAGTTGAGAGCAGAGGATCGTTGATCTCGAATGAAATTTCAGCGACACAAGAGATTCTCTCTGAACCTGGATCCCAGGCGAAAGGCGTCTGATCCTCGCGTGAGATCTCGTTAGGCGGCGAAGGTGCACTACCAGGAAGCGACGTCTCCTGTATGCTATCTTGTACAGCCGCATCTTGAGAAGCTTGTGTATTGATGAGAGCATTTCCGAGGATTGGAACCTCGATATTATAGTCGCTGTGCAAGAAGGATTGCCAAGATGGGACGTCTAAAAGGATGTCGTCCGGTATCTGATCGCATGACAACAAGTCGGTGTCGTCCCATGTCGGCCAGTCACTAAGTGTTTCTCCGACTGAGTGTGTGCTCGACGGATTTCCAACCATGACGAGAGACATTGCATCGATCGGGTCAAGTGTGGCGGTTTGTTCCATGAATCGCTCCAGTGAAGCGGTCTCTCTGGATGGTCCATGTAACCGTACATGTCGCTTGAGCAAATCGCTTCTGGTGAACGATTTTGTACAGATGAGACAGGCGTGCTTGCGCTCTGTCCTGTCTGGTGACTGTCAAAAGACTGGCCGCGAGGATTGCGTTAATTATGTTCTTACGTGTCTTCGCATGGCGGCTTAGATTCTGTTTCGATCCAAACGACTTGCTACAAACGGGGCATTGATGTTTTCCCCCTTCGACCATAATTTCGGTCGCAAACATGGTGCGGTGTGGTTGGAAAGTGGACACGTTCTGCACAAACCCCAAAGTCCCAGAAGCCGAAGAATCCTGCCGGTCGAGCCCTTGGCAACGATCTTGCAGCCACCCCAAACTGGCCGTGTCCACTGTCCACTGTCCACTCTCCGCTTGATCGATTCCACTGAGGTTTCACCGACAGTGCTCATGGAAAACCGCTCTCTGAACAGTACCTTATAATACCCAGTAATGGCTCGTAAGCAAAGACATCTCCGGGACCTCCAATCGATCTCGTGTTGACCATGAAACTGAACGACCGAGCCATCATGCCACCGAGTGTCGTGCAACCGCAACGCGTAGTCAAGATCACGAGCGGCGGGCTCAACTCAGTAGAGCTTAAGTTCCCCAAGTTCACCCTTAGAAGTGACGATACAAGTCAGCCAGAAATCATCTTGGATTATGAAAGAGCGGAAAAGGGCCAACCAATATTTCAGATCGAACATGCGGCTTCGTCAGCTGCCAGCATCAACTTCCAGGTTTTCTATAGCGAATCACTCGACGCCGTCTACAACGAACGTGGAGATGGTCCAAGCCTTCTCTTCTCGAATGCGATGGACACATACCGCTCTGTGATTCACGATGTCGCGCCAACCACCTCAGCTCAAACTTTGGTCGCGAGACATGCGCAATGCTCTCAGCGCTATCAGAGAATTCGTCTCCTGACGCCAAACGCTTGCATCAGCTTCTCGATGGTCGGTTTCTGGGTGACAACGCCGGAAGAAGTTTCCAAGTCCTTGTTTCGTTGTTCAAATCCGAAGCTGAACAAAATATGGAAACAAGGTGTGCGGACAATCAGGATGTGCACTGTACACAAGAATGAGACTGTACCCGCGTGGGACACTACTACGGATGGTACCATGATATACGGTCAGCACTGGGCCCCCTGCCGCCAGGGTACCCGATGGAAGGATACAACTGTCAAGTTCGAAGTCAGAATTGAACATCAAGGCGCAAGCTGGGGTGTCCACATGGTTGCAAATGGCCTCGTTTTTTGTCTCGATAAAGAGCGACGAACTCTGATCGCCTCCGAAGGACTTTCTCACGAGGCTTCCGTCTTCCCCGCAATTGAAAGGGGTAGATGGATAATTGACAGTGCTCTTCTTCAATCTGAGTGGTTGGCTATCAAGACAGTGACAGAGGTCGATTGCGCTTCCGTTTCCATCAATGGCGTCATAGTTGCATCTGTTTCTGGTCTCAATCTCCATCCACTTCTTGGAGGATCAGAGAATAACTCTGGCTCTGTTGCATTTGGAGGTCCATGTGGCTGGATTGGAACTTATCGAAATCTGGTTGTTACGGATGCTAGCCAATCGGTCCTCTACTCTAACAGTCTCCTCCGAGTCGACGAGCCGAGAACCTTTGCCGATTTTGCGGTTGGAACAAATGATCTACCATGTTTGATCGATGGTGCAAAACGAGATCGAGCTGTGTTCGGCGGTGATCTACACATCTCTGGTAGGGCAGCTCTTTTCTCAGGCACGAGCCCCTCAGCAATCCTTGGAAGCATTGAGTTGCTCTTGTCCCATCAAACCAGCGATGGTTACCTTGGCAATCTTTGCCCAATCCAGGCACCGAAGCACATGAGCGACGACGAGCCACCGACATACGCCTTCTACTCAATGTCTTATGCCTTGCTACTTATAGTTGCTGTTAAAGACTACTGGTTGTTTACCGGCGATACGACTATCTTGTCAGAGACCTGGCCAAAAGCCAAGAATATGATCCAGTTCGCGGAAAGATTCGCAGATCATAGAGGTCTAATCGCGGCACCCCCACCACTCTCTTGTGAGATTAATCCCCTTCGCAAACTCGATTGTACCATACTGATAAGAGAGTAGTAACATTCTTTCCCTTGGGTGGACCAGTCTTCGGAACCTCTGCCGAGATCAATCTGGCTTTCTACGACGCTCTTATGGCCATGGCACTGATAGCACCCACAGCACTTGAGAAGCAGGAATCGATGCAAAAAGCTGTTGCTCTTGAGCAAGCCATTGTGCAGCATTTATGGAGCGAAGAGACCGGTATCCTGCGCATGAGTGACAATTCCCCAACAACAGGGCTTTGCGTTCATGTCAATGCCTACGGTATTTCCCTTGGCGTCTCTCCATGTCATCAAGACGACAGGAAAAACCTTGTGCAACCAAGCAGTAAACTTCCGCCAGCTTTCCTGGGTCTGGAAGCTCGCTTTGATTCTTCGGGACTTTGCAGTCCATACAGTGCCGCATTCGCCGTCGAAGCTTGTTTGAAACGAGATGATGGACTCGGGGCTCTCAATCTTCTAGATCGCGTCTGGGGTATGATGATTGACGAGACGAGCCCTGATTACTCAGGCGGATTGTGGGAAGCTATGACAATGGATGGCCAACCTCTCCACAACGACACTTCTCTAATGCATGCATGGTCTGCAAGTCCAGTATATCTCATGCCCATGTATCTTGCTGGCGTACGACCTTTGATGCCCGGATGGAAAGAATGGGAAGCCGCGCCTGTTTTCGCAGGCCTTGAAGAAGTTGAAGCTGCGGTAGAGACGCCCGCCGGCTTGCTCCAGATACATTGGACGTTCTCAGGGAACGGTGAGACTTGCGGGTTTGTTTCTATTGACGTACCAAAAGGGACCAAAGCCTACATCCATCCTCCAAAAGGGTGGCTCATCGGCAGCGGCGATCGGACTTGCGGATTCACAGGATCTAGTGTTCTGGTAACTTCTGGCAAGATCAGATTACCCCTGAGACAAGATAAGTAGTATGTAACGATGGAACTGGTCTCATGTAGAAGTTCTATTGAATTACTACACACTTCTGCCTAGTGATGTCGCAAGCGTACAGATCTATCACGATCTGTTTAGTCTTGTGACAGAACAAGATCAAAGATGATTGGATGTGATCTTGAAGTTTGACCAGGTATCACTTAGCTCCAATGCTGGCCCACATTGCTCGCCTGTCTGCTCTCGCCAAAGAGATCGATCTCACTTGTGCCGTTGTTTCTTGTGGAGCTGGAAATTTCTCAATGATTTACATAGTGAACCTCTCTTGTCGTGCCTAAGATATGCTGAGTTGTGTATCTCTGCCACTGGATCGACGTATATGGGCTGCCGATTTTACTGTTGAATGGTTTGTTGATCCGTGCGACTTTTCTATTGTGGTTCTCGCCTTCGGGATATCGAGTGGTCGGCCTTGTTCGGAGTTTGCGAGAGAACGAACCATGGGTCGAGAAGGTTGTTCCACATGTGGACTCATTGAGGTAGTGGTGATTTCCGACCCAGTCTTTGCTATACCTCAGCCCTCTAAGATTGTGACGCTTTGTGCATCGGGGATTATCTCACTACTGACCTGTCTCATTGCCGGGATGAGCTGCAGTCTGACAGTCAAGTGCTCGGTGGTCTGCTCAATGTCCAGCGATGTTGGTGATGGAGTTTTTGATTCTAGCCTGTCACTAAAAACGCGTGTTTTGATGCTGTGAGCTGGAGTAATTGGAGAAGAATCAGTGTCTCAACTTTAGCCTGGGAGAAGAATTGCAGCTCGATTAACCAAAGCTCGATGGGTTCTACTTCAGCTATATCAACAAAGACTCAGATATCCTGAGCAAAGTACGGCTGAGGAGGTATTTTGTTATATGGACTCGATGCTTTCCGTATGGGAACAATTAAACAAACTTAGCGCAAGACTAACCATCTCGAATCGCCGGGACAATTTAGTTGAGGTTCCTCAGAGTGGCGAACAAATTTCGCAGTGCTGAGCAGCCGGCGCAGAGAAAGACGATTCGGGACCTTTCACCGCAATTGAGAGAATCCTTCCCCAAGAATGAGAGGAAGGTAGTCCAAAACTAGAGCAGCCGCCACATCCTGTCCACCATTTCTGGACACCACGGGCTGCCTACTGGAAAGGGCACTAGCATGACCGGACACCCCGGCCCTTCTTTCAGTCCTGGTTAGTGGTCACCTCTGAAGCACCTGATAGTTAAGATTTGCAAAAGAGACGGAAGGAGCAGCTGAAGTCCAGCTTCAACCCCATGTCTCAGCCGCGGACGCGGCACAAACGGTGCTGTGAATCTTTGTTACAGCGAGTGGCAGACAGTTTTGTTGCGGGGTGAGTCCATGCAACCATGTCGCTATGTGATACTCGAGATCCAGCTTCGGAGCAGACGTCGAACAATCCCAGATGGCATAATAATATTGTTATGTCTACTTGTCGACAGTCACTCAAGTATTCTGCAGGAACAGGAACGCAACAGCGTTTTCGGCCGAGGATCTTTTCCGAAGAGTCATCGAGATCCGAATAACAATCCTCAGCTACATCTACATGGGGTTTGATAACTTCCAAACGTACGACGTCCAGACTTGCGCAGATCGCTGCAGTGCTAAGATTGGCTGCGTGTCGTTCAACATGTACTATGAACGCGATCCTTCCCGTAAGGCCTCCATCGACCGCGATTCTGCCCAGACTGCTGACTGGTCCGGACAGAAAACCCTGATTCTCCTTCTTGCACCAATCCTCAACCAGTCGTCATGATCAAGTGCGCCTATTGGGGAGGTCCGCTTAGCGAGGCCAACGCCAACAACTTTGGACAGATGCGTGGTGGCTTCAATGTGAGCATCGCCGGCTCCAACGGTTATGTTAGCAACCACATTGCCACTCCTGCTGGTTTCAACAGTGCCTCCTTATGGCCAGAAAGCCATCAGCGCACCTTATGATTCTCAAGGTTACAACACTGTAGGGTAGCCAAGTGTAACGCGCATCCATGATGCTAATCTGTATCCAGTTCATGGGTTCCAAGATCTTAACGCAGAGCGCCTGGAACACCAGTCTTTGCGCCGCTTATTGCGATGCTTAGACTGCTTACAACAAGACCACTGCCCCTAAGGATGGCACTCCATACAAGATCTGCAACTTTTTCAACACATACATGCTGTACAAGAACCAGACCGCAAGCCCTAGCCAGAACATTCCTAAAGAGGACATGATTCCCCAAGGGCAGTACTGCTCGTTGTACACTGAGCCCTGGACACCGGACTACGCGACAAATGTAGGACAGTGGAGAGGAAAGGACCAATATGTCATCAACTACAGCTACGGTTTCGCGAGAACCAACGGCGGCATTAGCCCTACTGTCGGTGATTCCAAAGGTGCTGCATACCAAGCTGTTGCCGACATCAAATGGTCTTCCCTGCAGCCCTTCTGTAGTACATTGCTTGGATACAGTGCTCCCGTCGTCACTGTTACTGGTACTACTACTGCTACTACCTTTGTTGCTACTGTCTCCTCGTTATTCACTACCACAACAACCACCAACCTTCCTTACCAGAAGAGAGCCGCTCAGAGTACTCCAGCTGAATTATCCAATTATCAATCATCCGTCCTCTCAAGCGCCTGCAGTATAGTAGTCGGTAGCCCAACCGCGACCACTACCACTGTTACCTCAGCGACAACAGCAGCCGCTACCAGCACTGTCCAAGTCATCCAGACCATCGAAATGTGTGTAGCCAACCCGGCGCGCCAGGTCAACGAGCGTTGCAATGACGGTACTACATGCAATCTAAGCACGTTTTGCTATGTCACTCCCGACTCTTATACCTGCTTCACTACATCCTTCCTCACAGCGGATTGGATTTCGGGCGGTTGGTATTTCCTCAACCACCAATGCGTTCTATACTTTGACTGCTGTGACGGACATGGTGGCCCGGCGCCCAAGAAATTGAAGTCTCGAGACGAAAACACAATCTACACCAATCAGTCTGCACCAGAGATCGATGGAACCACCATGATGATCAAACCAGGCTTCTCGATTACCCTATCTGATGTTGCAGAGGTTTTAAGCCTTACATGTCTCCACGGGAGAAGCTTTCGTGTCTGTGTATAGAATCTTTGAAGTTCAAGCTCAGTCTTTTGGAAACTTATATCTTGCCTCGTTGTTGCGTGCCGCAGATGTCAAGTCTGTTCTGAACACACCTCTCTTCAAGTGACGGGTATGTCGGGTAGCCTTTCTGGTGGGTCTGAAGCATGTCGGGATTGCTCGTCAGAGGCAGGATTTTTAAAGTTGAGAATGTCCCGGTTCGGACTGTGCTGATCATCGAGGGGGGGGGTCCTCCAGGGGAGACATAGAGCCTACGCAAAAGAGAACAAGAGATGGTGGGTGGGGACGAGTAGACGACAGCCCTGGAACACGACACGATGAGTCTCAAGCCACGCCCGAGACTGTGACACTAAAAAAACCTAGAACATCCTCAACGATAACAAAAGTAACGACCAGAGGAGCGGGATGAGCTTGCAGATTAAGAGGGGGAGGATTACCTCTGTCCAACATTGCTGCCCTAAGTCATCCAGTATGGACAGAATTTGCAGTCAGTCACCATGAGATTCAATGCAGCTCTTTCTTCGTACGCAGAGACGATGGAAGTGACAGGTGTCCAGATAAGATATAGAACCACTGCAAAACATAGTGACGTCGCTTAGATTGAATCCAATACAATGATTCTCCCAGCAGACTGGAGTAGCGGAATCATATCCAAACATTGCAGTACAAAGCGTATGTCTAAGAGTCATGAAGGTAGCCTGTTGGTACCTGGGAATGCGTGTATTTTTCACGAATTTAAAGCATCAAACCTCATCAGCGTTCGATTCACAGTCAATTGCGGTAGAATGATCAACTTAAGATGCATCAAAGTTGGTAATACACTTCTATGAGGCAGATACAACCATCCATACAAGCAACCAGACATGGAAGAGTACACAAGAACGATGCAACAGGCTAGAACAAGAATCAGTCCTAGTAGCAATTAGGTCCAACAACGGACTTGAGAGAGTGAAAGTCAGGAAATTCGGGAAATTCGTGATCAGACGCACGAGCAAGGACGTTCATCTCCCATATTGCTAACATGAGCGAAAAGATACCAGATACATGATTTGAGACGATATGGAAGCACGCTTATCTAAAGGGAAGCTGTGCCACACTGACTTCCAACCCTTGCTACGGCCTTCTGGCCAGACACGTAGCGATTCTTCTGTTATACCCACCTCTAGCTCTTGCATCCCTGAGTCGTCAATACTACGTCTGCGAAGCTCTTCCCCAGGGTCACATTCCATAGCATGACACTGGTAGGATCGACCACCTCGGAAGTCGCGAATGCAAGTCCACGAGCGCCCAATGTACTGTAGTAATCTGATGATGTCAGATGCAGAACCAAATTTACCATGACCCTGTAGGGCTTCCACACGTATCTCCAAACACTCCAAGGCAAGAGAGGTTGAACCTCTAGCCGAAACTATGGTGTGGAAAATGGATGCTGCGAGCGCCTTGTCAATAGCCAGATCGACTATGGTGTAAGGTATTTGATCTGCTAGTTCCGGCCGCTCATCAAGCGCAACTTGATAATCAAGTTCGCCCCCTAGTATTCGCTGATCCTCGTCCCAGAGAAATGGCTGTGAACAGAATACCGAGAGACGAAGCTTGCAAATTGTCGGCATCTGAGCAAAACTTTGATATATGATAGCCTCATCCGCACTTCCTTGCGATCGCATAAGAGGCAAAGCGAGCTCCTCCATGAATGGACACTTTTCTTGTATTGCACGAGAAAGTGATACGCTTGCGAACACAGCACGTACAAGATCAATAGGCGAGCCCAATAGGAGATGTCGTAGTTTGCGACCGCAATGATTTAGCATAGTGTCGACAATGCGGTGGGTGTATTGTCCAGTCAGCTTTACGCTCCTAAGAGGAGGCAAGGATAATATGAACCTTTCCACCGCGTCTTCCAAGCTGTGTATGGACCCGTCCTCCTCACCATCGGCTCCAAGGTGTATAGAGAGAGTGTTCAGCGAGGAGAACTGGCTTTTCTCCGCCAACCAGTGAAAGTCAAGTGTCAGGAGATAACCATGTACCTTTAGCCTTTGCAACACTTCGAAATCTGTTTTGAGTTTCCAGAATCTGAGTGCACGACCTGATTCCTGTTACATGATCTCTGGACTGCGTAGCGCGCCAGCTGTAGCTTTCGTGGAAGACAAAGCAACTATGCCTGAGTTTCGCTCCCGCTTGGGATGCAGAACAGGAGTGCCAAGAGGTGGACCACCATAACCCGCCTCAAGATGCATACTGACCTCCTGCAAATTCGGAGCGGCACCCTCAACCATGTCCATGATAGCTTGCTTGTTATAGTTGATCCATCCAGGAGAATCCAAAAAATTGCAGCGCAGTGTCACCCCATAGAGACAGCGCGATGCTGCTATTTCAAGATCCCATGGATAAATACAAACTGCAGAGTTCGATGGCTGAACAGGACTGTCCAGAGAGAAGTTTTTTTAGGTAGACTTGACACCGAAGCTGGTTCTCGTTGATGTATCTGAGGATACAAAGAGGTATCCGCTCAGTACACCCCCATGTAAGTTTGTAAAGGGCAGGAAGACTTCTGATCAGATGATATAGAATCTGCCATTTATCGTTTCTGGTTAATGGCTTAGATATGTAGACCGTTTGGAAGATACGCGATTCCAAAGGCAATCGGCATCTCGAATTCGTGCTGGACAGATTCGGCATGCTAGATCGCTCGAGATATTCGCATATTTGCTGTATCGTTTCGACCGATAGACCGAGCATATTTTCGGTAGCGGAAGCCCGCAGATTCAAATTTGAGTAGAGTATAGTGAATAATCACAAAGTGCGTGTGTGCAAGGCTCTACAACACTGGAATCGGCTCAACGGGTCAGGCGGGCTCGAATGGCTCTTGGGTAAGGCAGACACAGATACCACGTGTTGTTATCGGGATATGGACAAGGGGTGGATTCCCGTGCGTTCTGCGACGCAGGCCTGACACGAATTCCAATGGAGATACTCCACTGGCCGCTGGCGACGCTGAATACCTTTTCCAAGGGTGAGTGATGAGTTGTAAGGTAAGAAGGTCAAGAAACCATGTTATATGTACCTTGAAGCACTACACTAAAAGCAGTAATGCTAAGCGTAGATTGCAAAAGAATTATCCATCCGGATGCCAGTTTGATCTGTATCTATCCTGTCTAAGCAAATTATTCGTGAATTATTCGTTTCGATAATCACCAAGTCCCAGGACCAAGCATGTCGGTGGGACAACTTGTGTATCCCGCGATGACTAAAGGCTTCTAACCCTGCACTTGAGTCCCGGAGGTGCTTCGGGGCATCGCTATTGATTCAAGCGTTTCCAGTCGGCTTAGTAGGGATCGCTAGTGTCCGATCTCCAATCTTGTTTACCCTCTAGTGGAAGTAAATAAGTAGCGGAGCTTTCTGATACACGTGCCACGCAGCCTGATCGAAACGCGGGGAAATTCTCCACACAAGGTTGAATGGCGTTAATCCCCCAGTCTTGCCTGAGGTGGAAGTATTCGCGCACGTGCTTGCGCAGACTGGCAGCAAATGATGTTCTTGGGACCATAAGGTTGGTTGAGAACCACTACTGAACTCCCAATTGTCGCTATGACAGGTCCTCCACTGCGGTTGTCATCATCATCACTCTCATCGCCTGTCGTCTATCGTACTAGCAGACTGGCCGACGGCCATATATAATAAAGATGAATATCGTCGAGAAGGTTCGTCAACCCGTTTTTTGTCTAGTCACCAGCTTCAAGAGCGCCATTCAAGTTCATGCCAGAGGTTTGGTCAAGATTTGTGGGCTCAGCTGGAAACCTCGGTGGTGTCGGTAGGACCCTCCATCTGAGCGTGGGGAGCCTCGGCAGAGCTCGCGTAGCCTGAGGCCGCTGAGCTCTTGACATGGATGATAGAGCTTCTGGAAGAAAGGATACCGCAGCGGGTATGCTCGTGGAGTCGGCGACGTACAGCTGTTCTAGTACTTCTCACTCCAGAGGCAGAAGACGCAGCTCGTCCTGCGAAGAGTGCCAACATTCTCTAGAGTAAGTAATTTGCTTAGCGGTCAGACCGACTCTAGATCTCATTCGAGGAACATCTATAGCATCTTCCAGAAGAAAGCATTTGCTTTAGCGTTGCTTGGCGATCTTTCTGTTTGGGTGCTCCATGTTTGGTCGGAGCTATTTACATAACTATAACCGGTACCTGCTGTGGAAAACCAAGAACTGAAGTCTTCTAGCTCCAGTGGGGTAGTTTGATTCGGTATCAATTGAGAACAATGAGCATTTACTCTCGGTGCAGCCTCTGCCTTTTCGTCGTGGCTAGTTTCTCCATCAAGAAAGGCTCATTCTGAATTGGCTGGCTCTCCCAATGCTCTGCATTCTCATGTTCCTCTTCTATCTCGCAGTCAGGTTTTGTCTGAGGTCTTCGTCGTCGATGTCTGCAGGACGAATTGTGTCTTCGCGCGATTTCGGCCACCATTGTTGGGCTGCTGCCATCCAGGTTGTGAAACCTTCCAGCTTTGCGCGTATCGTCAGATTCGGTTCCGGTGGGAGTCCATGAATGTTCGCTCTCGTGGACTCAAAGTGATCTGCTTCTCCTCCTTCCACGTAAAATTGGAGTCGTGTCCTCGGGCATACCATGCACGACTCAAAATCGGTTTTCTATGCGGCTGAGTAGAGATCCAAGCCTGAGGCGTAGTGGATTGTTATGGCATGTTCCTCTGGCGATGTGTACTCACTCCAAGTCCGATAGCGGCACCAGAGGCTTCTCAAAGGCGTGACTGCCATCAAGGCCAGCAGCGGCACCAGCTAGGCCAACATGTTCGACAGCATCATCATGGTCGAAAGCGCTATCTAAACAGCAATTGGCAAGAGTCTGGATTCTGAGACTCTCACGGGGAGCGGGAGTTGGAGCCTCGTTGACCTCACCGTGAAAGAACTCGTTGACAGGGGTGCTCGGCCGCATACTCGGTCCTGTCCTATACAATACCGCTGTCGGCGACGTCGGGATTCTGGAGCTCGACGTCACTGTCGTGGCCGGCATAGGTCTCTGCCTCTCCGTCGTCCACGGTGGTGTCTTTAATGGTTGTAGGATCATCCTTGACAGTGTTCAGGATGACCCTCACCATCGACATAGGGCTCGCGCATCCCACGCTCGTACGCATTGTATGCTGCGTAGCCAGCAATGCAACCCTGATTGCCCACGCATCCTATGTATTCTTTTGTGAGCAGGTGTTGGTCCTCTTTCAGTCTGTCAAAATCTCATATACAGTTTCATTTGAGAAGTCGTCATAGGCGACGCCCATTCGTCTGATGCATTCCGTTGGAAAGATAATGCTGATTGTCGTGTTGCAGGAGAGCTGCTCGTCAATGGCTTGGTCGACAGGGCCATCATGCGGCACACCTAAAGCGGTCGTGCTGACTGAATCTATAGAAAGAATCATCCTTGTGTAGACCAATGTCGCCGATGATCAACTGAGTGGAGTTGTTGACCCAAGATGTCTTGGATACAAGCTCAAGCACGACCTTGTACCTTTCGACAGTAGTTGGAAAAAGAAGGCCATCCCATACCTTGTCGCGCACTGGAAGGACGTTAATCTAAATGCTGATTATGCTAAGTGGGCTCTTCATAACCGCGTCATATCCCATCCAGAACCAGCCTGTTAACGCTGCCTCTGTCGCCTGGATTCCTCATACTGCTCTAACCTCTTGTGACGCTGGTTCGTCGATAGTTGCATATCGGCTGGCTAAATTCTGATGACAATCTGCGGGGTCATTTGTTGCCGTATACCTCCTGAATCATCAGATGCCTTGAGGTATAGTGCTTCCAAAAGAGGAACAATCTTGGCTGCAATAACGTCTTTCTGTCAATAGCCTCTTGCCTCTATGCAAGTATTACGCAGATATAAGGAGCACATGAGCAAATCACCATTCTCTGCGAGACCTTCCCCTGATTCATCGCTCTTTTAACATCCATTTCCTAATCGAAGGTTTGCCTTTCTTTTCTTCTTGTACTTCGTATCGTTTAGCCTTCCCGCGCAAACATGTTTCTTCGAGGTCTGGTGTTGCTCCAACCCGTAGAGCTCTGGTGGCGTCTCTTAAGCGCTCTAGGTCGTCGATGTCCTTATCAGTTGCAGACATATCATCCCCCCCTCCTCTCTGCTGACCATATGATGAAGGTGAAGATACCCACAACGTGCAGAGATGTCCGGCAGTTTACCTGCCGTGGGTTGCCCGAGAGCCCATCGATGTGATGCCTGAGCAGATCCACCCAAGTCTTTCTTCCATGATTTTTGGCGAGATCGCCGATACCGCGTAGCCTGTCGATATATAGCTGAGTGATTTGTGGCTTACTGAGAGCGGCTGTTCATCCTGAGTGGGACCAGGTCCTTCTGCAAAGCGTAGCGGCAAAGACTAGCTTGCGAGTGTCTGATCTTGTAACACTCAAGAAAGGATCCCATAAGGAGTGTAAGAAGACCGCAAACTTACAAGCCTCCTCTACGGTCAGTTCTCTGAGAGATCAGTCTGCAAGTAGGCTCAGCTGATGGAGTCAGAAAGATACTTTTATGAGATAGCCAAGCGCAGCTGAGCACAGCATGACTGCGTGTATTGCTCTTCGAGGTCACCAGTCCAGTTCGGAGAAATGATCCCCAAGCTACGAGCGGTCTTGTAGAGATCTAGGTCGTCGTACGAGTCCTCCTGAAGGTACGCGGCATGGAGCTCCTTGGCGATAAATGAGCCACCATGACACACACTTCCGATAGACAACCTCACATTGGACAGCCCAGTGGCCGAGCAGCACCTTCCACACAATGTTCTTGCAACTAATGAGCTCGTTCCACATCTCCTGGTCGTGGGGCAGCCTGTCGGCGAGCCAGAAAAAGGAGCTGACGGTCGCGGTATCCGTGAGCAGTGAGGGTGCCACCTTGAAACGGTGGCTGCGATAAGCAAGTTGGAAGTCGTGTAGAGATCCTGAGCCCAGCTTGAGCAACGATCTTTGACTCTGTCAGTCGCCTGGAAGAATCTTGATCCAGTTCCGATCTTCTGACGACTGAAGGAAAGATGCTGGTGCACCCTTTGGTGCTGCAGGATGTGTACACGAGACCTCTACCGCTTTCAGGTCCTGATTGTTCGGAGGCTTGGCGCGTTTATTAGGCGATGGTGTGGGTCTCTTTTGTTTCGGCAGCTTAAGCCATTCCATCGTACAGCTTGAGGACCTCGTCAGAGGTTTAGTATCCAGCAGGGAGATCACGGGCATGGGCAGCGCTTGAGATGCCGAAAACCATTGCCCGGTATACTTGTGATTCGTATAGGGTCCTGCTTTTGAATAAAGGTCCACTTACAGCTCCATGTAACCCGATTCCCACAACTTGTGGAGGTACGACGAGATGAGGTCGTTTGTTAGGCGTGTCAATCCTTTAACTTTCACAAGCTCATCGTCCTCTCTGACAAAGTCACCATGAAAAGGACGATTTTTCCGAGGCGGTACCATTGATCATCCCCTGCCAGATATTCTGCTCCAAAGATGTCAGGATTGATCTGTAGTCCGATAGGTTCGAAACCGTTCACGATGGCTAAAAGCGCCTAATACTCATTGTATAAGCGGCGGACTCAAGCGGTTATGTTTCTGATGCACACTCGTGGGCGTACACCAAGGCGCTAACCGCGGCCTCTCTTTCAGGCCCCCTATTGCTAGAAGGCATCCTCTGTCAGATTAATTTGGTTTTGACATGCCCCCTGCATGTCTAGCCTAGCGTATTCTATCTAGTCATTCATAACGGCAACTTAAAGAGGATTGGACTTCTTGTCGGAGGGATTCGAGACTGGCTTAGTAGTGGTTAGGGTCGTTTTAAAGGCTTCGCAAAACGTGCTTCGCTGCTTTTTGGTAAGGGTCTACGCAGAGCAGATCTGACGCCTATCATTGGAGTTAGTTTGTAGTCTAGCAGGTAAATAGACATCACTTACAAGAATGATAAACTCCTGCTCGACTAGGAGATGTGTCCACACAATTATCTTTTCCCTGCGCAAGATCACGAGCTCGGCAATCGCAAAAAGCAGATATCTCAGCTTTGGGCTGAACTTCCAAAAGCACTCCAGGATGCCTTTGGCGTCATCCTGGGCGAGTAATGATTGGCGGTGGTTTCCATACCATTTGCGTGAGCAAGCGTCTTGCTGCTTCTGATTGAACAAGGAATGACAGCAGCGTGTTGAGATTGGCGGACTTGAACACTCTGTTGGACAGGATCTCGCTGAACTCGTGATAGGTCTGCCTCAAGACTTGAGTGGATAACATCAATTCATTCAGGTCGTCGGCCATCTTGAGTAGTACAGTTGAGGAGCGCATCGTACTTTATGATCCCAGGCGTGAGCGCACAGAATCTTCGAGGCAATGCGTGGAGTGCCGGTAGTGGAGAGAACAACATCCCCCGCTTCTTGCAGATGGATGTTGATCCGACTATATACATGTCTGTGAACAGAATGGTGGGATCCGACTGGCGGGGGCTGGAGGATGGTGGTCTCGCCTTGCATCACTCCGGACATCGTTTGAGTATGAGCCGTAGTATTCGGGTTGGTTTACGGCCTCGCTTGATGACCTGATTCAAACAGGCTCGGTATGCGGCAGCATCCTTTTACTCAGACTTACAAAATGCCTTTGGCACCCACAACTGACTAGGCCAAGCAGATCATATGTCGGTTGGCAGTGGTAAAGTGTAGAGCCGATCGGCGCAATTGTGACCAGTCTGCCACTATCGTTTCAGTACCGACTGCATGGAGAGTCCAAAGAGAAATCGACGACCCTCACCAGTACAGACGAATTGGTCGTTGCAGTGCTGTATAGTAGGGTTTTCTTGTCGTTTGACTTGGCAAAGTGTCCCAAGACTAGGGCCACACTTTGGACCACGCTTGTATCATCGTTGAAAAAGCTTTCCTTGACAACGCGAAGCAGCCAATTGGGATCGAAGTACAAGAGTTTATCAGGCTCGATCTCACTCTCCCGCATCTTGGCAATCAGCTTCTCCACGCTGGTGTTGAACGAGCCATAGTAACCGCGAACCTGATTGGAATGCTTCTTGCGTCCAGCCTGACTGTTGAGGTGGGTCTGCTTGTGTGTCTGCATGTATGTCATGGCAGTTGGTGTGGGTTCGAATGGGCTTGCGAAGCTTACTCAAGATGGCTTTTGCGGACAAATATCCTGCATAGTACAGTCTTTGGGAGAAATCATCCAAACTTTTGTCCTTGGAAGGGGCATGGTTCTCAAGGAAAGGCTCTAAATATTTCCAGATGTCATCCTTCTAACAATGCTGTGAGACTCCATAGCAGAGTGAAAGTGAGCGATGGCCAACATCATGTCCTCTTGGGAACATCATGCAAGACCGTGGGAGTACGAAGTTTTCTTCGACTTGCTTGTCAAGTTTGCCATTGTGAGTAGATTCATCCGCAGGTGATGTCCTTTCACCAAACGGCGGCAGTTTGCTGTTCTCCACGCTGATCAGCAGGAGTTAAAATGTCCTCCCATGGAGAGTGGTGTCTCCTAGAAACACTTCCAGAAGTCGAGGTCGATAGTCATCTTATATAAAAGGTTACTGGTATTAGACTTCAGCTGGTATGAGGGTCGAGTCACGCTCGGTGCAGTGCTGGTCAACAGGAAAAATTCTCCGACCATCCTAGATCAAGGCTTTTTTCAAAGCCTTTTCTATGTTGGTGTGTGAATTCGTATTCATAGAAGATGCTGCAAGACCAACAAAGCAGGTAAAGCAAGATGAAATTTTTGTCTCTCTTGTTGTAGGTTGCGACAATAGTCCTGGTTATCATCTTTCCAACCAGTGAAGAAGCACGCCTTCTTAGCCGGCGAGGGTCAAACTCCGGCAACTTCGAGAACGTCGACAAGATCTTCGGGGTTTGAGGCCTTGGTATGAGCGCGAGTGGTGTCAGCCGAGGTCACGTCAGTTCACGCAGTGCGTCCAACATGGGAAGAAGCTGACGGTGATGTGTTTCACAGCCCTTGATCCTCACAGCAGACCACCGACCTCCAGTTGCATACCAGTTTCCCGCAAATCGCGCAAGGAGATCCAGAAAGCGCAGCCTCAGACCAAAAGCCAACAGTGGCCGGTGATGGGCTTTACTGTTTCAGATTTTTATATATGATCACCAACGATCGGAAACTGTGCCAAAGAAGCTGTCGAGGTTTAGAGTGCCAACTAGCTCGCCAATCAATACTTGAGATGTAGCGGTGCCAGAGCTGACGACCTCTTTTGTAGTAGTAGCGGAAATTTGCTGTCCAGAGGACCTAGCGAGCAAGGTCGAAAAGCTGGATTAAGGCCCAGTGGGACGTTTCCAGTAGTCCTCGACATATAGAAGCACAGACAGTCTTCCATGGCGAGAGTGGAAGTGGTGGTCGACCCGTGCATGTATGGAAAACCAGAGGGAGTCTTCGCATCAGGGCGCAAATCACCGTGGGCGGCAGCCATCTCTTCCCAACGGCCGCTCTTGGAAGCTTGGAGCATACTATTGTCGGTGGCCTTGACAGATTAAGGCAGCATGATGACTCTACTGCGTGGACTAAACTCAGGAGAACCGTGAGCCAGACCCAGGTGGAATATCATGGCAGTACCCCTGGCAGAAGGAACAGAGATGTACTTGAAGCTGTAGTCGGTGACGTCTTCCTTGGTGATCGAACCAACGCAGTCCATGTCGACAGCTTTGCCAGTGGACTTCTTAGCACGGGCCTCCTGGGTAGCGTGATCTCACCACTTGGGACCTCAGTTCCGCATGCCGAGGACCATCTCGGTGCAGTGGTCTTCCTGCTCATCAGTCATCGAACCCCACTCTTGGATGGGAAAACTACCAGCACCATCACGTAGCCTTGAAGGGTTGGTGTCCAAGTGATGGAACTGTGTGAGGCTGCCTTCAACCGTCTTCTTGATGTAGTATGGGTAGATGAGAGTTGTAGCTCGGTCTCCTCTCCAACAACAGTAAGAGACACAGTACAGCAGATCCTGTCTGATGAGCTGCTGTGGGACGGAATGGGAACAGCTTTCGCGCGCTCTCGAACGACTTGACCAAGTCCTCGCTACCGAACAGCTGCGAGCACTACTCGTTGATCTCAGCCTTGGATGAGATCTTGTCCAGGTCTAGTTCCTGGTTCGAGAAGCCGCCACTGGTCAGACCCCTGCTGTCTATGGAGTAGTCTGACCAGGTCCTCGTTTCCGATGATTGAGCCGATGCGAGGGTGCGGAACACACCTCAACCTGAGCCATAGGTCTAGCTGCTTCCTCGGCCCCATATGGGCCGTCTAACATGAAACCCAGTATGACAATGTGTGCTGCGGAGAGCTGGCCACTCTTGATGTGGCCCAGGGCGACGATTAGAGGCCCAGGTGTTCCTCTTGCGCTCAAAGGTTTCCACTGGATCCTCACTCCCGAACAGCTTGACAACACTCGTGAACCTTGACCTGAAGCCTTCCAGGGGGCAATGTCAAGGTCTTGATATGGAATAAGACCGATGCTATGGTGCGGAGTTGGTCTGAGCCGAGTTCTTGGTTGAAGTTGTCCTCAATTGCAACTAAACAGTCGCCAAGGCTTAGACCTATATTGTCGTGGATGTTCTGAGACCAGGTCTTGTCGGCCTCCGAGGACTACGTATATACAACGCTGGACAACACAAGTTGCTGATGAACAGCACAATCACAAACAAGGCATGCCGACTCAGTCTGCTGATGACCACCAGCAACGCATCGAATCAGGCGTTGTTGAATATCAATACATTACTGACAAACGACTCATTGCTGTTAATTTGGTACTGCTCAGAAAGTGTTGCTCTGGGTCTGGCACGACTATAACCACCAGTGCACCAGAAGAATTTGTGATGCTGAACTTCTTGAGGCTCTGTCGTCCGAGTTGAAGTAGATCATCTAGGCCTCCCAGAAGCGGGACCATTAGGGTTTTCTCTGGAAGTACGGCGGGCCAGTGTGGCAAGAGCAGGTCTAGATTCGAGATTGAGACCCGCAGCCATATTCGCAGCAGTGGAAGTGATGAACTGAACATCGTCCAGGGCTGACTATCAACAATCTGCGTTGCAGCGTTCCTGCATAGTCGAGGATATAGAGGTGCAAGCGACGGAGGTGGCGGCGAGCAGGGTCTCAGTAAGGGCGAACGTCCTCAACATCGAAGAGGATAAGGATATCGTCGATGACGGGCAGAGGGACGGCGACAGGGAGGCTCAAGATTAGCGCTGGAATCAAAACGTCGGCGGGACATTGGGGGCGCATGCGCTTTTGTCGCTCGCGACAAGCGGCAGCGATCTCCGATTGGGCCTGAGACCCAGCCAGGCGGAGCTGGACAGCCAGCAACTAGTTGTCAACAGGCTGAAAGCGCGCAGGGATACCAGTATCCTTGTTTGTGCAGACTAACACAAACACATGCTCACCGTGCTTGCGAGGGTGGTCGCGAGACACGAACGAGATTCCTCGTGACAGCGCTTCCTGGCACCTCGAGCATGAGACAGTTTGCAGAAAGGCAACGCAGCGCCAAGGCGGTAGAGCGAGTTGATGCTGGTGGATGGCAAAGCAGGAGACAATTGCTGTCGAAGCTGTGGCAGAAGAGATAGGTATAGTGCTTGAGCGGCTGACGAGTATCCGTTGCTCGTAGCCTCTGAGGTTCAACACATGCAACCACGTAGTGATATTGAGGGTCGGGGCATAATGAAGTCGAGCGACAAGATTTTGCAGCTAGATATAAGCGCTTGTGACAGACACAAAGAGTCGACAGTGCAGCAGAAGACAGCCGCCAAGTCGGTATCAAGAGCGAGGTGGACGAAAGCAAAGCTGTGACTTGACGTTTTGCTTTGCCGCAGAGGTGGTTGGATCAGGGCAGTCGTCGGCTGTCACAGAAAGTGTGGCCGATGGCTGTCGAGTTTCCTCAACTGCCTTGCCAGTCACAGACTACAGGTAGAAGGTAGATAAGAAGAAGATGCAGATGCCGGTCTGGGTCATGACAATCTCGAGAATGAAACCTGAGCAAACTGTCGTGCTTCAGACTGTAGAAGAGACATTGTGAGTAGTTGAAGGGAATGAAAGTTGAGGCAAAGCTTCGTTGATGGACCACAGACCCATGAAAGGCGGTAATCGAGTGACTTCAGGTGTTGGTGAGGGAAATGTGAGACGGATGAGCACATGCTGTTTGCTGAACATGGTGAGTAGTCAAAAGGGAGAACAGGACGAACAATTTTTCGTGATGATGATGATGATGGTGATGAAAGAGGCGGTGCTAGGAGAGGGAGGGGGAGAGTGAAAAAGATGTATTAGAAAGCGAGAAACATAACCGTCCACCCAACCAAGTCGCCTACCACAGACGGCAGTGCGACATGCAAACCCATTGCAATCCAAAAACAAATCTCTTGTTCATGACCAATGCATGAGAAGACCGTCTATGGAAGCTGAGAAACCTTGTAATCTTTTACCTTTTCCTTCATAGCCTGAAACCCGGCTTCAAAATGCCCTCTCCTTCTTTTGCGCCTTCGTTGATTTTGTCGTTGTATGCGTTGGGATCTCGTAGGAATGATTCGTCGGTGGAAAACGCCCTGTTGTGCCGGAAGAAAAGGCAAATCGTAAGCTTGGGTGTCTTTTTGTTGAGTTTTGCAATTTTGCCGATGTTTTTGCGAGTCCGTCGTGAGGGTCGTAACTTTCATGGGATAGTACGCGTGAAGGGAACAAGGGGTGGACTTAATGCTCGATACATGCCAAAGACAAAACGAGATGATGGGTCTTGCTGGAGGAAGCCGGCCAAAGTGTGTGGGCTTATAGCTTTAGACAATGTTGACACCGCCGGCACCGTAAGTTACGACAGTGACCTTGGGTGCCAAGTAGTCAAAACCAGGCTCGAGCCACCAGTTCCTAGATTGGGATAGTATCCTCTTTCAAACCTTGTGGAGTAAAGGTGGGGGTAAGAAGGTACAAGGAAACGTGAATAGGGATGGAAGGATAAGACGTCGCACAAGAGAGAGAAAGGATAACAAAAAAGAGATATCATACCAGCCACGTTCTTCGCCCTTCTCCAGGAAGGAACAGTCACCGTTAACCTCACAGTCCCAGCCACCTTGGACGCCCTTACCTCTCCAGTCGACAAAGGGAATGTTCTCGGGCTCGTCCAGTGTCCAGATGTGTTGCTTCTCGACGGGTGCTTCGGGGATGTTACGGCGAGTGAACTTTGATAGCGAACAAGTAAAGCACTTGAAGTCTTCTTCGCTGGGATCCTCAGGCATGCGTCCAGTCAGAGCACGACCAATGCAGATCATGCTGGCGGCGTGTGTGCAGATGAGTAGTGTCTTGGGTCCAGCAGGGTCCTGGTCGAGTTGCTGGATGACGTGATAGAGGGCGTAGGCGATGCGGTCGTGAAGGGAAGTCAAACTCTCTCCGTTGACGCTGGGGCGGATCGCAGGAACATGGGCCTCGACGAGGCCACCGGGAAAGTGCTTTTGAAGAACATCAAGAGTAGCGGGTGAGGGATGGTCGAAGCGGGCAAGACCGTAGAACTCGCCGACGCCATTCTCGACGTGCACTTGCAGCTTCTTGTCTTGGGGGCGGTCAGAATTGAGCTTGCTCACAGTAGGTGCCAGAGTTTGCAAGCAGCGGTAAAAGGGAGAGCTGTAAATGACATCGACGGGAGGATCCAGCTTGGAGATGTGCTCGGCCAGTTCCTTTGACTGGTTCACGCCATGAGCTGCCAGTGCCGGGTCTGATGCAATGCCAGTTGGTGTGGGAAGGTTGCTTGTGTATGTGCCGGTAGTAGGGTCAACCACCCAGTTAGAGCGGAACTGTTGAGATGATGAGTATGTTTCTCCGAGATCGAGAGATGGGAGAGAGTGTGAGGTAAGGTATTGAGAAGGTCAAAGACATATCACAACAAACTACAAACGGAGGAAATGTGTGCCAAGCTTGAGCTCGTAGCTCCTGCCTTCAAAAGTCCAACTCTTTCTTTGTGCTGAGATGAAAAAGGAAACTGCGGCCTGAGAGGCCATGACACATCGTGTCGGAAGACTGTGAAAGGTGGGAAGGAGCAGAAAGGAGTACTCACGCCGTGTCTGGTAACGTAGATGGTCTCAAGAACCATGATGAGATGCTTCTGCGCGAAAGTCAAAGTCTGGTGGATGTCGATGTTGTTGTCCACAAGGGTGGTGGAAGTTGCTGAGCGGAAGTCTTGGAGGCTGCGTCAGCGGCGTGCCTGGAGAATCAAACGGCCGTGCGGGAGCTGAAAAAAAGTAGATGAGAAGGGACAGATCGATCAGCGTCTTGTAGGCAGGCCTTATACGTGATTTTACCAGAAAGAGAAGATGGACATGAAGAACTCAGAAGTTTGTGGAAGAGAGCTCAGCAAACGAAGTTGGACAAAGAAAGTGCGTCTTGATGGTCAAGCTCAAAGAGGACGCATGAAGCTCGCCGGGCATCAATGGCAGCCTGCATGTGAAAACACAATCATGCACCGGAGACACGCAAGTCTACACCGCTTGATCATGGGCTTCTCTTTGATGGTCTCAGATAAGGTGTCGCAATGGAAGTGTTTGGTTTGGCAAAGTTCAGAAAATGTCACAAAGGATGAGAGAAAAGTCATTGATGAGAAACAAGATGATAGACAAGCGTCACTGGCTCTTCATTGAAAATGCTCAAAGTGGTATCTAGAACGAGACGAATGCCTGAAACTTTTGGGTGTCGAGAGAGGTCAAACAGAATCTAGTAGAAGAAACCGATGATCTTGCCGGCAACGTGCTTGCGGCGGGCCTCCTCGTGGTCCATGATACCGGCAGAGGTGGTCAGGACAATGTAACCGAACTGACGCGAGGGAAGGAGCTTGACGACCCACTTCTCCATATCGCGGAGCTGGACGTTGTAGCGGGGAGAGATGACACCGGTCTTGTTGAGACGGCCGTTAAGCTGGACAACAATCTTGCCGTTGCGGTGGTCGTCGACCTCCTCGAACTCGCCAATGTAGCCTGTGAGATACGAGATCAGCATGTTGCGAGAAAATAAACAGCAAAACATCATTGAGCAGTCCGAAGCCGTGTAAGTTCCTCGTGGTTGATCTCCCGGATACTTAAAGGGCAAAGGCCGTGGGTGATTGAGACCGTTCACCTAGTTATCAACCCGGGTGTTGTTGTTGCTGTTCGCTATGTACAATCCTCCTCTTGCTGCTCCGGACTAGCGCATGATGTTGTTGAGTGTGCAAAACTTACCGTGCTTCTGCATGACAGAGAGGAACTTGACAATGACCTTGGAAGAAGGACGGATCAGGACCTGACGCTTGCCGCTCTTCTCGGCGTTGTTGATGGCGTTGAGGGCATCGTTGAGGACGGAAGTCTTGACCATTTTTGCGGTTGTCGGGCGAGATTCTCAAACGGCGATGAAGTAGGCGGTAGGAGGTATCTGCTGGTAGGGAGGTACATGTTAGCCCTCAGAAGCCATGAGCGCAAAGAGTGCCCTTCGGGATGCGCAAGCGGATGTGCGACCAGAAGGGTTCTTCAGCTCGTCCATGTCAGACTGGGCGGTGTCGCTCTCGGGTGAGGAGAGCGATGCGCCAGCCTGGGCTACCTGAAGGGCACTCGAATGCTATAATGACAGGGCATGACTGCGACTGCCGTTGCGACGACTTACCTCACGGATTGGCGGCTGGAGTGATGGTAAAGAGGACGACAGGAAGGAGCGTTGTCCAAGGGAAGGAGTCGAAGTTTTTGCAGGCGCGCTGTGCAAGTCTTGGCGGCCAAATTCGCGCGGCACAGGCACTGTGGGGGTCCAAGCTCGGCGCTTTCCGCATCGAGCAAGCGTCGAGCGGCCAGACGCCAATTTTCTCTCGAGGACTCCGCAACGAGGGAAGGAGCGAACAAAAGCACCCCACCCCCGAAGAACACAGCAATCTTTTTCCTCGTTCAGCTCCTTCCTCTTCTCCTACCAACCCATCAACCACACAAACACCGCCAATATGCTTATCTACAAGGTGCGACATTCCACCTGCCCAATAGAGCTGCTGCCTCTCGAGCGACCCGATTCTCCATCTGCTCGAGCTCGAGAAGCGCCGCTCTTTTGACCGCTCAAGCCCTCCCTGAGTCTCTGAGCCCCGAGCTGACTCGACCCTATAGGATGTTATTACCGGAGACGAGATGATCTCGGACTCTTACGACCTCAAGGTCACTAACGGTGTCATCTACGAGGCCGACTGCGCCCGCATCACCGTTGGTGGTGACAACATCGGTATGCCTTCTTCGAATCCTCAACAACTTTCTCCACCTTGCCTTAGGGGCTGACAACTTTTCCTCCAGACATCGGTGCCAACCCCTCTGCCGAGGATGGTGGTGACGAGGGTGCTGAGGATGCCACCTCCACCGTCATTGACGTTGTCCACTCCTTCCGCCTCAACGAGACCTCCTTCGACAAGAAGTCCTACCTCGGCCACCTCAAGCAGTACATGAAGAAGGTCAAGGAGAACATGAAGACCAACGGCGCCTCCGACGACGAGATTAAGGAGTTCGAGACTGGTGCCCAGACCTTTGCCAAGAAGGTTGTCGGCTCCTTCAAGGACTGGGAGTTCTTCACCGGCGAGTCCATGGACCCCGACGGCATGATCGTTCTCCTCAACTACCGCGAAGACGGCACGACCCCATACGCGTGCTTCTGGTGAGCGATGACGGACACATCAGAATAAGACAAAGGACACCATGACTAACTTTCCAACAGGAAGCACGGCATGTCCGAGATGAAGGTTTAAGCCTCTCAAAAAGCAGGCAAGCTGGTTGCATATCTGGGCTCTTGTCTTTTTTCAATTACGCGCTTTCTTATGATATCCACGAGCCCAATAAAAGCACGCTCATCTTTCTGACACCAATATTCTCTCTTCGTTGCCCATTCATGTGATACTCAATCCGACCATTAAGGTGCTCATTAGACCTTGAAGCTACACCGCCGTGCCTATATACTGTGGAGATGGTCATAGCATACAATCACGAGCAGAGGCAGTCTCCGGGAATGCTCTTATCCCACATCTGACCCTTTGACTCTGTACGTCGTCCTTCTATCGGCAAACAAGAAGTTCAGTCCACCGATACATCAGGCGGCATGTATCGAGGCGCATGTACGAAATGCTGGAGAGGCGCTTTCTTTGTGTTGAGGTTGGAAAGAACTGGTCGTGTCTTTCGAGTCGGAGGCTGCTGTTCTGAGCTTCTGTCTGACAGCATGATCGCGGTCGCACATTAGCACATGATGCTTTGATCACGATCAGCACATCGCTTACGATCGGCCTCTCTCTCTCACACTAACTCATCGTGTTACTATGAGCTATAAAAATGCACAGTCTCTTCCAAAATAGGGGCGTCTCCCTGGAGATGCTTGAGCACGATGTTCTCTCCCTGGAAACCGCTCCGTTGTAAGAAGGATTGTGCATTGCTATGGCTACACTTTGACTGTCCATCATAACCGGGAAGAACCAATGCACAGATCTACGTTGGTGTTTGGACTAATTGTCGCTGGTCGTTCCTGCCATACCCAAGCTTGTTGACAAGCCGCTTATCAAAACGTGTTGCTCGAGCTTCATAACGAGAACAAAACTCCACAATCTTATGTCACAACAACACTCTCTCCATCAACAACTATCAACAATCTATCTATCAGCTGCCCATCAACTCGCTTCTTCGTGCTTTAAACACAACTTCCGTCTCTCTGTTAAGCTCAAGTCGATGGTCAATGATTGAGAACAGGGTCTTACCCTCAACGAGGTCATGATTTTATCTATCATGATTGGTCAGCTCGACTTGGGCGCTTACTGCGGCACGGACCGTCACGTCGAAACCACAGTTCTGTTTCACTCGTTCCTCTCTTGTTGTCAACAACATTCTGGACATTGTCTTGTCGTCAAACATTCTTTTGGCTTTTTAGATATTGGAGTATACTTTTGGATGATGAATTGAGCTCCCCATCATTTTTTGCGCATTGAGAGCCGGCGATGGCTGCCTTGGTCCCTGGTTTCAGCAGATCCAACGGCGGCTCACCTGCGCCAACCACTCCCCGAGGACAAGCAAGCAAGGAGATCAACACAATCATCGAACTCACAGCCCAAGAGTTCGGTCTACCTTTGAGGCCTCGAATTGGAACATTTTCACCCAGCAAGCGACCCGATGGCTATGCCGAGAGATGTGTTGATCACATCAACTTCCTGTTCTTTCGAAACCGCATTGTCATGTACGATGTGATCAACCAATTTCGCAAGAACAGAGCAGAAGACTGTGTTCCTGGAGATTTTCTCGAAGCTTTTTATACTCGTCTTCGGGATGCTGCTTGGATTGAGAAGCACAAACCACGGGTGGGAAAACTGCGACTGGACGAACCCGCACCTCAACAGGACTCCCGGTTCAAGAAGCCTGCTCCGAGACTGTCTTTGACACAGACGAAACTTATTCCGACTATCAAGAAGAGCTCGAACTCCAGTCATGTCAAAGTCGTTGACACTGAGAATCAGAGCCCGAAGGACAAACTACTCCCAGCCAACCAGTCTTTCCTTTTCGATAATCCGCATGTCACTCGAGGTACCAAACGTCTTTCCGATCAAGATTCTTGCAGCTCTTCCAAGTATGTGCGCCCCCAGAAGCAGCGGCGACAGCAGCCGTCCCTCGATGATCACTTCTCATGCAAGACCAGCCCCTCCAACCCCAGCTTCAACTCATCAGTCCAAACCAATGCGGCTTCAATCTATCCTGGACATGCAAACCCGAGCTTTGCTACAACTGTTGCTACTTCCTTTGACGGTGTATATGACGATTGAGACTCTTCAAGTGCCGACTATGGTGGAGAAATCGACCCTTCTCAAGTTGAACGCATCATGACGAGCTTTGATGGTGATCACCCCAAGGATTCTGTAATAGCTGTCACTGGACCGTCAATGAATTGCCAACACTCGACCGTTGGTCAGTCTCACAATCATCCATCTGTCACATCCTCAAATCTCTACACTGTGCCGGCAAACGTTCACCTCAAAGTGGGACCTGAAGCGGCTACGAAAGCCGCATCCCCGAAGAAGAACTCCTCGACGTCGAAGGCGCTTGAACATAGGCTTGTTTGCACGCTGCCAACTGATGGTCTCTTTGGTTCGCCTGTGACTATCGCTGTGAACCACTCATCTTTCTATCATCTCTGGGAGAGCTATCGACTTGCGGACACTACTGATGCGCCTTTCCATTACTACGCGAACGAGGACGAGCTATATCAGAATATATCTGCTGGCACTCAGTTCCAACGGACGTCAGCTCAGGTGTGGGATGCCACGACTGATCCTACGCAATCTGCAAACGTGATCCTAAAAGCAAATCTCAACTTCAATCCGAGTGCATCTGCAGAAAAGCTGTTCACTCTTTCGTTGCAGCCCCTCAAGTCCGAAAGAGCCTGCATACTACAGCGACGCTTTGGCTCAACCCGCTTTCTCTACGTCGAGGTGCCGCAAGTTCATACCTTCAATGCCGTCCACCTCAAAGGGCAGCAAGATCTTCTCAAATCACGATTCCAGGAATCAATCTGCCGAGCCATAGACTGGTACTTTTCGCTGTTGATGGACCCCGTTTGCAGAAGATTGGTATTAGTGAAATCCTTGATTGGGCCATCCCACTGGCCAAGAATGGTGATCAGGGGTTCTGCAAAGCTTACGCTCGTTTAGATCTGTTCCTCTCCCAGACAATCCCAACAGTTAACTTCAACAACAGAGAGGTCAGCTATGTTAAGAACATCTTGGCCGATGGCGCACTCGAAAGCGACGAGTTCAACGACCGTCGTATGAAGTTCGAGTACCGCTCTGGCCCGTCCGACGAGAAAACTGTCATGAACGATGGCTGCTCGTTGATCTCGGTCGGTGCGGCAAAAGAGTTGTGCGAAATTCTCGGAATAAAGGGTGTTCGTCCTGTTGCCTTTCAAGGACGTATCAATGGCTGCAAAGGTGTTTGGATGATCAGTGCACCTTATGATACGACGGAGAACAAGCACCTCAGAAGATGGATCCAAATGACAGAGAGTCAGCGCAAAGTCATGCCGAGAGATGAGGACTTTACAAACAGTTGCGAGCCTGATCGCTGGTCATCCGAACTCGTCAAATACACAAGTTCACCAAAACCTTCGACGTTAAACTTGGATTTCATTCCTATCCTGCAGAACCGCCATGTTTCTCGCGATACACTGCGACAAGTCATCGAGACTCAACTGGAAATGGACTTTTCTGCCTTTTTCGAATCCCTCAATGATCCAATCAGCTTGCGTCGCTGGTTACATTCTGAGTTCAGTGGTATGGAGGAGCTGAATCGAAAACTCGGTATCAGAGAAGCTGGCAACTTTCCTTCTGATTGGGTAGAGAAGTCCATTCTGTTGCTTGAATCCGGCTTCAATCCTCTAACAAATCAGTACCTCGCCATGTGCATTCAGCAAGTCGTTAAGCTATGGCTTTCCTCTGTTCGGTCCAAGCTCAAGATTCACCTCGGCAAGTCTGCCATGGCTCTAGGTGTAGCGGATCCGGCTGGGTGCTTGAAGCCTAGCGAGGTTCATATGGCTTTCTTAGAGACCTTCCGAGATGAGGTTTCTGGCAAAGTCTGGTCACATCTCAAAGGAGAGGTGCTGGTCGCAAGACATCCTTCTCTTCGATGCTCTGACATCTAGAAGGTCAGAGCTGTTTACAAGGAAGAGCTTAGTCATCTCACCGATGTTGTAGTCTTTCCATCAAAGGGATGTGTACCGCTCGCACATAAGTTACAGGGTGGTGATTATGATGGTGACGCCTTCTGGCTCTGTTGGGATTCGAGGTTGACAACAGACTTTAGGAACGTACCTGCGCCACTTGAGGAACCAAAGCTAGAGTACTACGGTATTAAGAAGGATACACGCAAGTTGAGGGATGTTCTTAAACAAGATAACAATGTCGATACATGGCTGTCTGAAGCCTTTAAGTTTAAGCTGCAAGAAGATTTGTTAGGCAAAGCTACGAAGATGCATGGAAAGCTTGCTTACAAGGAGAACTCGATCTCGTCAAAGAAAGTCGAGGACTTGGCTGGCTTACATGATCTGGTCATCGACTCCGCGAAGAACGGTTACACACTCACATTGAGTGCTTTCAACGAGTTTGTCAGGAAAAAACTTGGGATCAAAGGAGCCTTGTACAAGCCGGCGTACGAGTCATGGATGGAGCCGACAACCGACACTATAATTGGTCGGTTGGAGCCCAATCTCAAACACATCATCGACTACCTTCTCTTCGAAGTCGTCAGCCCTCGTATTGAGCAACTTACTAAGGATTGCCAGGAAAAGCTAGCTGATGCAGAAAGCTATGATGAAGATTTGATCAAGCCTTATCAAGACCGACAAGCCGATATCGATCCTATCATTGTTGATGTTCTTAGGCGCATGACAGCCGATCTGGCGAAGGTCAACTTTATCGGCAACTCGGCAGAAAAGATGACGAAAGATCTGTATACCTTACAGGCCAATCGTGTCCTCGAAGCATATACAGCAGTGCAGCCCATCCACACTAAAGATCGCCTCGTCCAGGAATGGCTGAAGCGGACAACCTTGAACTCGCCCAACACTTGGGAGTTGCTCAAAGCCTCTGCGTTCTACTTGGACAAGCACAAACACAGATTAACGCTGGCTTTTTTGGTTGCTGGGAAAGAGCTTTGCTATATTAAGGCTATGGCTAGACCTGGAAGTAGAGTCACTGTTGAAGATCTGTATGCGACGTACAAACCGAAGAAAGAGAAGAAGGCCATTAACAAGCGTCAAGCCCCTTCCGATTACTGAGTCTTCTGAGTCGAGTGAGGAGGAGTTCTTCGATGCTCCTGGGTGAGGTATAGATCAGTCTGGATAGATGGAGACCACACCAAGAAAAAGGTGGCCATGTGTGGTTTGTGGAAACTGGATACATGAATAGAAACGATAGCATGACTTATGACACTTTTTCTAACATCTACTGACTCGAGGATGCTACGTCCGTAGAGGCTCTAGGAGGATTCTCAATGACGTCAATTCATGACTCTGTCAAACATTGGCAGCTCTTTCTATAACCCCCTTCTTCAAGTACACATACCCACTGACAGCCAACATCATGTCCGAACTCGATCTTTCCCTTCCGGAAACCGTGCCAGAGATGGCACGATATGCAGATAGACGCATGACACTCGACTCTTTTGCAATCTACAACCTCCTCTCCCCCAACCACGAACCCACCGATCTAGTCTCCACCACAACCTCCCTCTGCCCTCGCGACGACTACGTCTATTTTCGCAAAACACCTGCAATCACCTCTCTCAAAGCCCTCATTACATACCATCTCACCACAATCGTCACCGACAACTTAAACCCAAACTATTTTCTCGTTGTCACTAATGTTGCCTGGAAATCCAAAGGTGTTTTGATAGTAACCATGTGCGATGAGGATGGAAAGTCAGATGCTTTTGTCACGAGGACGCAAGATTCGGGGATTTTGTTGATGGATTTGCAAATAGGGAATACGGATTGGTATGAAGCGAGA
>JALPCE010000113.1:0-66599 GCA_026538705.1 Aureobasidium sp. GC_Fusr_1
CAAGGCTTGTGATCGGAACACGATAGACAAAAAAGAAAAACCTCTCAGGAAAAAAAGAAAAGAATAGCTAAGCTTGGTTTCGATCCAAGGTCCTCCGGGTTATGAGCCCGGCGCGCTGTTTTGAGTTAGTTATGGTGGTTTAGTGAGTGTGGAGTGTATGAAATGTTACGAACCTTCCGCTGCGCCACTCAGCTCTGTGGATGTGCTTAATTTTGCTTGAAAAAAATATGTACAGACATATATAGAGGTCTTGGCATTTCCTGCGTGCATGGTAGGTCATCGTGTTCACTATGGAACTCATATATTGGAGGTTGAGTCCTAGTTTGAATAGTGTGTGTTTAACATGTTAGCAACTTTCTTTTATTAATAGATCTCTTGTTATGCACAATTACCATATTGCAGAAAAGATAAGGTGTGTATAGTACATTCTTATACCACCATCTTAGAAATGTGATTAAGAATATACAAATTTATGTCTTGCCATTGACAACAAGCATCTCACAGTAAGTAAAGCCTACAAATACAAAGTAATCATGGTAGAGACCTCTCTAGTCTTGATGATATGTTAATAGTACATGATGTGGTCGTGTGGTATGCATGCCGTGCTCAAAAATGGTAGTCGAGGGTACCACCCTGGTCTTGATACTGACTCAACATTCACAACGAAGAACAGTTATGGAGAGCTTTGCTCGAACGATTAGAACTTTGAGTTGCGAGAAAGCGTGTCTAAGTATTCTTGCTTGCTTTCGATAACCTCGGGTAGGGATGTGTTGTCGAACAAGCATGATCTTGTATTCATCGTTACGAGATGCAACCCGAAAAACGAGCTATCTGAATACGATAGCAATGCTCGCCAAGCAAGGAACCATGACCACAGGAGACACAATATTAGTAAAAACGCTCCTCCTTACCCGCAGGAGGATAGTATCCAGCTCCAAACTCAAGACTGCCATTCTCAAAATTGTCCTCGTGCACAAACTCCCAAGGACCCAGCACGCCAGCGTGATACACCTTGACATTGATCGAGGCACGGAAACTCTCGGCCAAAAAGTTGAGACGATGGCCGTCTGGGAATGGCGAGCTCAGGGTGAAGAATGAACCATGGGGGGCCCTCGCTGACACGACAATCTTTTGTGTGAAGCTTTGGATGCTGAGCTCGAAGGTACGTGTGTCCCAGCTGTGTTCGACGCTCATGAAGGGGGCGATACCGGCGGCTTTTACGGCAAAAGGTGGTCGGAAGGTCATGTTGTACTTTGGATCGCTGGCGTGGTAGCCGAGCAGGTAGGCCTCCATGCCGAGGATCTCGCCGCCGGCAATGCAGATGCCGCGCTCGCCGTCTCGGGCTTGAACCCAGTGGTGAGCGGAAGGGAAGCTGTTGGCCCAGTTCTTTTCTTGATGGACGGATGCAACACCCTTCTTGTCTTCCTCAGGTAGATTGTAGTTCTTGATCTTCATTTCGAACTCGCAATCCGAAGCCACCGAGTGCACGTGCCAATGTAGAGGGAGAGGGAGGTAGACGAGTGCACCTTCTGGAGTATCCATATCAGGCATCCATGGTGTGCGACTAGTCGTTTTGCCCTTGAAGCTGAAGCCCTCGTCTTCGAGATGATCAATGCAATACTCAGTCGTCGAATCGTTGTAGACCTTGACGTAGCCTCCCTTCCAATGTTGCTCAAACGCTACGTCGCCTTCTCCATTGATCATTTTCAATTCGTCGACAAAGACCTCGCGTTGGAAACATTTGGTCACGTCTTCTTCCGGGACATATGTGAAGGTGATGTTGTGAGGTCGCTCGTTAGCTTCTGGCACTGTGCAGATGATCAAAGCCAGATGTGCGCCGGATGGGAATCGGAACTTTGAGTAGTAACCCTCGAAGGTCGAGCCAGAGTGAGGTTTGTAGTGTTCCATGTTTGATTCTCGATGATGTTGATAGATTGGATCAGGTGGGAATTGCAAGGTCGATGGTTGTTCGTTGGTTATCGTTTCATAGTCGTGACATCATCTGCGCGCGCTTGGAAAGTTGGAGGCTGGTAGCACCGCAGCACCAACGCTTGCACAACTTGTACATCAAGGACACTACTTTTCTTGTACTTGATTGCGAGTTAGGTCACAAGTACTTTGAAGTTGTGCTGCTATAGAGTTTGTGAGTCGTGTGAGGCCCTTAGGAGGGGTAGTATGCAACGCATGTAGCTATAACAATGCACGAATGTCTCACGGAACACGGCAGTATTCGTTGAGATGCGACGCCATATCAGCTCTTCTTAGTATCTAGATGTTACACCGAATATGTTGTTCAGAAGTTTGTTCACACTCCCGTCAACAGGGAGTGGTAGTCAGTATGAGCGAGATGTCGAAGGACGATGGCCAGGGTCATTATCAGACTTGGAAGTTTCACTTTCAACCAGCCCCACACCCCCACTTGCCCGATGTGGAGCAATATAAATAGGGACAACCAACCTCCTGCCCGAACGTAACCAGAACAACATACGAAGTATAATGCCGGAGCTTCATCACGAAGTCCTGAACGCTACGTTCGTCGGATTGGATACCAAATCTTGTTCGCAGTACCGTGGAGTTCAATATGGAACCATCAGCAAGAGATTCGAACAACCGACATTGAAGGCCGACTGGGAAGGAGAAAGAGTGGACTGTCAACAATGGGGACCAAGGTGTCCTCAGAATAAATACGATATTGGTCACCTTATCCGAGCTCCGGAGGGCGACATCTTCTACGACGAGACCGAGGACGAGTTTCGATGCTTGAATCTGGATATCACCATGCCTGCCAACACGCCAAATAATGCACGACTGCCTGTTATGATCTGGATCCATGGTGGCTCTCAAATCGTCAGTTTCGGAAATGGAGCAAGCAAAGCCGGAGATACGACCAGGATTGTGGCAGAGTCGGCCCAATACTCGAAGCCCATGATTGTGGTATCTGTACAATACAGGTTGAACATGTTTCATGTTGGAGATGGCAACGGCAGCAAGAACCTCGGTTTCAAGGACCAGCAATTAGCCATCCAATGGATTAACCAACACATTGCTGGGTTTGGTGGCAATCCAGATGAGATGACGCTCGCTGGAGAGAGTGCAGGAGCTGTTTTCGTACATGGATTGATCGTGAGTGGAGCTCCTGTCAAGCGTGGTATCCTCATGTCTGGTTCTTTGCACATGTCGCCACCACAACCAGAGGCAAGAGCAAAGACTATGCTTATAGACCCAGTTCTCACGAAACTGAAAGCAAAAGGATACACGTCTCTTAAGGAAGCCCCAGTACAAGCACTACTAGAAGCACAAGCCGAGATACCGATACCGTCAGTGTTCCTTCAGGATGATGAGTGCTTTGAAGACTGGCAAAATAACACGGGCAATATCAACGAGCTGGTGATCGGAGATTGCGAGTTTGAGTCCGTCCTCTGGCGCAATGGAGTCGAGGCGATGTCAGCAGAACAAATCATAGAATGTTTTGACAAAGCCGGATCTTCTAGCAAGCAGTTGAAGGACCTATACCATATCAATAAGTCGCGAGCACCACAATGCAGACATGGTGCAATGGACTTCATGAACGACATGCGTTTTGCATCGCCAATACCGCTGATGATGGAAAAGCACAGAAACAAAGGAAAGGAGGTATACAGGTACTTGTTCGACCAGGCAAATCCGTGGCAGGCTTCGTCCCGAGCTCATCATGCGGTTGACTTGATCTACCTCTTCGGCGGGTTCGACATGACAATGAACCCATCGGCAGAAGAGCTTGGCAAGGAGATGAGGAGGCGGTTCATCTGGTACATCAATGGAGACGCACCATGGACGATGCACAAAGCTATGGCATTTGGACCGCTGGGGGACAGCAGAGAGATTGATGATAGAGGGGTTGCAGCTCGCAGACGCACACGACAGATGGAGGAGGCGAAGAAGCTAGAGGCTAGTGACGTGGCTGCGGTATTCGGAAGCCTTGCGGCTGGAAGAATCAGCCTGCACAACTAGAAGTGCTTTTAGTGTTTATGGCCGGGGCAGAATGGACTGCAATACATCAGGCCAGCAGAGGTCGCAGCGCAGAGCACCCCGCTCTTGCTGTGTAGCATGCGTCGCCGAGACGCGGCTATGCTTGGCCACGGATTGTCGATATGGATGAAAGCAGAGAGGTCCAGTTCAGGGTTGTGTTGATTTGATAAGCCGCTCGGCTGACCAGGTATTGATGGCCCTTTTTGACAATGCTGTATCAATCAACAATATGGCAGAACTGATGGTATCAGCCATTTACGACCCTTGCTTCCACCACGTCCAATGACACGACAGACGCATGTAAGATGCACGTCAACGCACGTGAGTAAGACAGCCGAGCCATCGTTCGGCGGCGGGGATGTCTGTTGGATACTACATCCTGGGATCCGATGAGCAACATACTGGGCGGTGAGCAACCGCCTAAACACGGAGTTGCATTACGAGGATGGCAGCAACAAAATGAGATGTCGCCCCTGGACTCATGCCCCGCCGCCCTGCCGCTCTTGCCACATAGCTGTTCGTTGACGTTCTGCGCATCTTGACCAGGTGTCTGCTCATGAGCCGGGCGCTGCCGCTGTCTGCCCCTCACGAAAAGTAGCCGCTGTCTTGCTCGGATCGGCTTGTCACGCTCACCGAAGCAGAAGGTCTGTGCCAACCGCGACTAGGCTCGGAAAAAAGCGCAAACGCCTGCCTCGAAAGTTGCAAACCATTACTCTGACGGCCTGACTGTAGATTTTCTTGCACTCGCTTTCTGCGGCCCGAACAAAGTGACGGAGCTGGCTCGCTGATTGTTCGCCTTCGTCTGGAGTCTGGTCGTATTCTTCTCTCGCTCGTCCAAAGTCCTCCCAGCTTGAAATCTTCGTCCCAATTTCGACCGAGCTCTTGTACGTGTGCGAAGCCAACGCCTGCTGTGCCGCGTCGCATTTGGAGCCTGTCGCCCAACACCGCCGACCCAGAGTCCCGACTGACGGCCCCTGTCAGCCTGCTCCTGTTCTTGTCCGAGCCCGAGTACTTTGCCCTGGTGTGTATCGTGCGGGGAGGTCGGCCTTGAACCTTCCCGGACAAGTTGAGACTGCGCGACAGCTCTCAACTACTCTCTTTGGAACCGCCCAACCGGGCCCCAAGACAAGCTCAGAACACGACGAGAGAAACCTCTGACTCTACAGCCATGTCTTTCTCTTACGCACAAGCTGCCAAGGGCCGCTCTGCAGCAAAAGCCTCTGGCGCAGCAACGCCGTCCTCCAACTCGGTAGCCGAGGATGCCCAAGGTCTCTCAGTCGACCCAAAGGCCGAAGCCCATGCAGGAGGAGACTCGTCCAGTGTCACATCTGCTAATAACAACGACGATGGCTCATCCACGCCGAACAGAGCCTCTTCCGAATCCACATGGGACACCAAGTCGCAGAACTCAGATCACCCAACTAGAGCAGAGGCCACCGATTCCAAGACCGACACGACCGAGCCCAAAGGAGAGACACCCAAGCAACAGAAGCCCAAGCTCCGCGATGCCCCTCCCCCAACCGTGAACATCTGGCAGCAAAGAGCATCGACCATGACTCACACCAAGCCGACACCACCAACCCACACCGCCACCAACGGCAAGCAGGAGAGAAAAGCCGAGAAGGCCAAGAACACAGATGCAAAGAAGCCCGTCGCCGCCAGCACGAGAAATCGTGAGCAGCGTCAGACCGCAGAGGTCCCCAAAGCTCGCGCAACTGCTTCAGCTCTTCCACCGACCAGCGATGTTGCCTGGCCTACCATGGAGACCGCTCGTGAAGAAGAGCGCAAGAAGACACAAGTGCAAGAAGAGAAGGCGTCAAAGGAGACTAGCACTGCACCGGTTACCAAGAAGACTGAATGGGTTAACATGCCCTACGTGCCTACAGCTGTCTTCGAGACAACTTTGCCCACCAGAGGAGCTCCTCGCACTACTCGTGGCGGCACTCGTGGTGGAAGCAATCTCACTGGTCGCCCGACTTACCAGAACGGCCAAAACGGAGAAAAGCCCGCGTCAAAGCCTGCAGATGCCACCCAAGAACAGATTGCTGCCGCAGATGCTGAGGCAGACCGCGAGTCTATGCCTCCACCGCCAAAGTCTGTCAACGTTGAAGAGTCCAAGGATGCCTCGACTAATGGCGTCTCTCATGAAGTCCCTGTCACCAACGGCGCTCCCAAGCGTCACCCTTCGGCTCGTCGCAACAAGTCTCCTCGCAAGTTCGAGACCACCGATCGTCGTCAATCTGCTGCCTCGGTGAACGCTGATGCTCCCAATGGAAATCACCCTGAGGCTGCAAAGACTGTCAACAAGGAGCGTACCTTCGACAACCCTCCCTCGTTCCGCGAGCCCAAGGCAGGTAAGCGCGGAAGAGGCGGCCACCGTGGTGGCCTTGCCAACGGCCACTTTTCTTCTCAGAACTACACCAATGGCTTCCCTGGTGATTTCACTCCCGCAGCTCCTTCGTTCCCTCCTCGTGGCGGTCATTACCCTCAACAGAGCCGTGGCGGCTTCCGTGGAGGCATGCGCTCGCAATCCATTCCTTTCGATTATGGCCGTGGTCAGTATCCTGGCTACCCTATGATGGTTCCCCAAGGCTTTATGCCTGAGTACTATGGCGGATACATGCCACCTGTCCCTGCCTATCAACCTGGCGCAGAACAGATGTACCTTGTCCCTGCCATCTCACAACAGATTGAGTACTATTTCTCCTTGGATAACCTGGTCAAGGATACCTTCTTCCGCAAGCACATGGACTCTCAGGGATTCGTCTTCCTGACGTTTGTTGCTGACTTCAACCGACTGAAGTCTTTGACCACTGATTACGAACTTCTGAAGTATGTTTGCCTTAACTCGCCAAATATCGAGCTACGCACTGGTCAAGATGGAAAAGATCGTCTACGAAAGGCCGGCGACTGGGAGATGTGGGTTCTACCCATGGCCGAGCGTGACGTTTCCGCACAGAATGACGGCCCAGTATCGTTTGAACGCCCTCCTATTCCACACATTGGAATGGTTGCACCGTTCTACCCTGGCGGCATGGAACAGTTTGCTGAAAACGCTGGCTTTGAGGAATTCAGAGGCCGTCAAGCGAAATCGCCTCACCGCGAGAATGGTCTGTCTCCTCTAGGCAGCTACTTCATTCCTGCCGAGGACATGGGTGGTGAGCCAGACAACTTCCCGAATACACAAATTGACAACTTGACTGTTGTCGTCCGCAAACACGAGGAACTTCCTCGTCGTGCTCCGTACCACACTGCAGGATCCAGAACTTTCTCTGATGGATCTATCGACTCAAAGAACATCTACGAGGAAGTTCAAAAGACAAAGGTCCAGGAGAAGAAGCCTCAGACCAGCGAGCCCCAACAGCAGGTGGCCGCCAATGGGGATGCGGCAGTTGCAGTTGATGGTCCTGCAGTGACACTATTCTGGGTCAAGGACCAGAATTCACCTGTCGATACGCTCCCCGAGGACACCACACACGAGATGTACAGTCAACTTCGCAGCAAGGCCCTATCGCAGCGTGAAGTTGCAGCCACAGGCACTTGCCCTTACGACATGGACGTTCTTTACCAATTCTGGTCACACTTCCTGATCCGTAACTTCAACTCGAGCATGTACGCCGAGTTCCGTCATCTCGCTTTTGCCGACGCAGCTCAGCGTCACAACTCTACCGGCATTGCCAACCTTATCAAGTACTATAGTGAGGCATTGGCCAGCCAGATCCCCATCCGCGAGCGTGTGGGACGTCACTTCATTGAACTTCTCCAGTCTGAAAAGGCTGGCGGTGAGCGTGTAGCTTTCAGCCAGCTTCGCGAATCGTGGCGAAGCACTTCGTTCAATGTCGCCAACCGCAAGAAGTTTGGTGACATGGTCGATGCAGACCTCAAGGCTGAGCTTGAGGCATAACTCCATTTCCGCTTCGATTGTTCTTGTTTTTCAAAAAGTCACATATGCTACAGGCGTTATTAGGGGTGTGGGTTTAAGCATGGGACAAAAGCCGGCGATAGATGATCTTCCAGCATGGGCGGGCAAAAAAGGCGCATCTTTGTGCTTCACTAAAAGCAACGTTTAGCTGCAGGGATGGGTCGGGAGATGGGTTTTGATCGCTTTCTTTGCACACGCTGACATGGTTAATTCTTCCACGGTCATGGCTTTCCTCGTTTTCTTCTTCTCTTTTTCTTTTTCTTCTCATTTTTCCTTCTCTCGATGCCGTTCCTTTCCTTTCCTTTTTTCTCTTCTCTTTTGAACGGATTTCCCTTTTCGGGCCGCACTTCGCCCTGTTGTATTCGGGCAAGATGACTGTTGGCAGGAATAGAAGAAGGGCATGGGGCAGAAAAGCTACGTTCATGATTTGTAAATACACACGAAACCTTTGCTCGATTGAGTGATTTGAAGATGCAGCACATAATGTGAGGACCCTGAGACACCCGAGATAAGATTGAGATGTCCCGTTATCTCCGGAAGTCGCCACCCGCGTGCGCCACCTCCCCGCGTTCCGACGATGACTACTTAGGCAGCCGCTCTCCATTGACCTTTCTCTCTCGCCCACACGTCTGCTCGACGAATCACATCCATCATGCCGCCCCTAGCAGGCCACTGGCAGCATGTCAAAACATGGAAAGCAGCCGCCAAACAAGTCCAGAAAATCGTACAGAGCAAAGTAGCCCAGTCGGCTCGCGCTGAACTCGAGCCTGTCTTGGTCCGTAGCTCTGCACGGCAACCACTCCACCCTGCTGCTCGCATCAGACAGCAGCAGAGCCGCTGGTTCAGTAGCTCTTCGCGTTCCACCTTCAAGGACACGGTTCGTCGCTTCACTTCGCTTGCCGAACAATCGTCAGGACACCAGTACAAGCGCAGCTCTCTGCCCACATCCAGCGTCAGCAATGCCGTCATTCGTCACTGTGGTCGTGCTCCCTTTGCCTCGACTTTGCGGCCAAACCTCACTGGAGGCACCTTAGGACGCACGTCTGGAGGATATTCGCTTGGAGGTGGTCGTGTTGGCGGCCAGAGGTACTTCTCCCATGGTCCCGCCAGCCAAGCACAAATCGTCCAGAACGTTTCTCAGGCTGTCCGTGCCTTTTTCGTATCTGGAAACAAGGCTCAATTCAACGGCGTCAACCCTCGTGGAGAGAAATCGTACAAGACCGTCACCATCACCCAGGACGACACTGCCAAGAAGCTGCGTTCGCTCCCCAAGCAGACCCCTGGCTCTTACATTTCCTTCCCCATCAACCCCACCATCACTGCCTTGACCTCCCTTGATGCTGTCGTTGGCTACGCCGATGCCGAGCACGTCAACTCTGACGGCCTCCTTGATGGTCTCACTGTCGACTTCTCCCGCTCGCTCAAGGATCTGACCGCTGTCCTCAGCGATCTTAGCAAACTTTCCAACTTGGGTGACCTGCCCATTACCTACGAAGGCTCATCGCTACGCATTCATTTCCCGGGTTGCGATGCCGATACTGTTGACAGATTGCGTGATGAGCTGCAAATCCAGCGAGGTATCACTGTCCAAGATGAAGACTTTGATGACTTTGTTGGGTCCGAAATCGCCCTGCTTTTCCCTTTCGCTCCTAGTACACACGAGTCTGAGAGTGGCAGCGAGTTTTACGAATCACCATCTGGAAGCCAGACCAAACCCATCGAGTGGCAGACGATGATTACACCTTCCGAGAGCAGTATCGGCCGCGAATTGTCGATGAAATCTGATACCTTGTCAGAACTCGACTTTGACTTTGACAGTCCGGCCATGGCCTCAGACTATGAGTCTCTGCACTATTCTAGTTCTGGAGAACGCGAAGACGCTCAGAGTCCTCTCGAGTACCAGAACTTTGAAGGCATTTACAGATTCATTGAACAGTGCGACTCGCACCGACATTGAAACTTGATCCTTTTCACTCACCTACTTTTCGGTTAAGACTGTGACGATACTATACCCTTGGCGTTGGATTTTTTGCTTTTTTCTTTCTTCTTCTTTTCAGAGCACACCTACGTAGCGACCATTATCAAACACATTTGCATCATCGTTAAGACCAACGCCCCGTATTTTGCTGGATCAATTTCGATCACCAATGTCGCCTGACCAGATTGGAAATGATACTCAAGCCGCGAGCGAACGAATGGATCTTGCATTCTGCATGTCTGAGACCATTTCCGACTCGGGCCTTGTTCGGTAGGCTGTCAACAGCGTCGCCTTGCAAATTGATATAAAAAGGAACCCCCCCAATCAGGGTCCTCTTTTTCCGGGGAGCGCTGTCCCGGCGTCTAATCAACTCGCTTGTTCGCATCCTACTCTGTTCCGACTGGGTGAATTGTTGTTGGTGCCGTTATATGAGGGTTTTTGAGGTGACAGGTCAAAACGACATTCTTCAAGGTACCTATTTCCGCGACACTTCTCTATGCCTCGATATTCCTTTTTTTTTTCTCTCAGCAGGAATACAAATTAGATATGTATGCATGGATCGTGCGTGTCGGGTGCGGTGTTGCATCATGCTCGATGAATCTGGGGCTTTATTGGTATTGTTGCATAGGCAGTAGATCTTGTGGCTTGTGTGAATGAGGCGATGGTCGGTGTAGGTATGGTGTATCGTTTTTCGAGTCAGTCGTGCATTATACATCATGGCTTAGGGCTGTCTGGTATGGATCGGGCTCGGGCTGCTTCTTTCGCAATTTGCCTGTGTTGAGAGAGAGACGAGATTTGTGCACGTAACATGCTCAAGATGTGGTAGAAGAGACATGAATTCATAAGATATGCTACAAGAGCCCAAAATAATTGTGAATGGTTAAATCACAATTCCCTGTGCGGCGGTGATGGCCACTCGGCAGCTTCCTCGTCGATTTTGACATGCCTGGTCATGAGGACTTCGTCGTCGGGAAACCAACTCTTGTTCTGCAGTGATCCGACAGTGACTGGTCCAGATAGTGCCATACCAATGTCTCCACTCGAGTTTGACCTTGTGCTTTCGATGGAATTTGGTCGCTCGGCGATGGGATCCAACTCATATACTTGACCGGGTGGTGCGCTTTTCAGGTCGCCAACTACACTGGTGAAGTTGCCCATCTTGCTGGGTTTCTTGTCATCATCCATCTGTAGATACCCGCGGTCGCTGAACTTGGCGCCAGAGAAGGCTGCTTTTCGCTGTAACGATCCTTTCGAGTTGTGGCTCAGAGATTTGCTGCTGTTGCTTGGATGTGTGGAGTTGCGTGCCTTCTCCATCATGTTTTTGAACAGTGGTCGGAGGGTCGCCAGAGACGCGGCGACTATACCCAATCCTGGTTCTATCAAGCTCCATACACCAATCGTTATCGCGTTTGTGAAGAACGTAGGGCCAGTCTTGAGACCTGGGATGTATGCGATACGGATGAGGGAGATGATGCTGCCGACTGCTCCGAGACTGAGCAAGAGACCGGAGGAGATCTTTGCAGACCGTGGTATCTTGGCATTCCAGAGTACAAAGACTGGCAGACATGCGAATGTCCAATCACTGATGGCGTTGAGAGATGCGTGTACGTAGTTGAGGGGCTGTAGGATGTCGTCACTGATACAGACGCCAGTGGCTTCCTTGATCAGAAAGTTGGTGGGTATGCCACATTGAAAAACAGCAACGAAGGCGAAGGCAGTGGCGTAGACCGTGTAGACTCCCGTGACAGTGTAGATAATTCTTCGTTGCCAGGGTCGGATGACAATCCTAAGGAAAAAGATAGCCAGGCTGATCTTCAATGTAATAGTGGTCAAGATGTACAGCCCCATCAAGGAGATGATGTACTAAACTAGGTCAGTGGAGATGCGAGGCATTAGCAGGTGAAATGAACCTTCATCAGATCGTTGAGCAACTCCAATTGAGCATGAATGCCTTCTTCTAATGCTTGTTGAGGTCTGCTACCTTGCTCAATTCGTTCGATGGATATTAAGAGACCGCAACATGTTGTGGATATGCATATGGTGAGAAGCATCATCCAGTCGTCTTTTCCAAAAGAGCGTATCATGACTGCTCGCACGTAGACTCGAAGCGCAAACGAGGTCCATGAGATGACGAGAAAGACCACGGCCACAACCATCATGACGACTGTGCGAGGTCCGAGTGCAGCCACTCTATGTGCAGCATCCGCGATGACATCCATGTCGAAGGTGATAGAGAAGAACGGACAAAGGAAAGATCAATTGACAAGATTTTGTTTGAGGTTCCGGACGCTGAGCATAAAAGAGGGCCTACAGTACGTAAAGCATTGAAGGCATGTTGGAGCGCAAAACCAATGTGGGATGACCTACGACCTACAAATGACTGATTCAATGTCTCTTTAGCATGGGAAGGAACCATCCCAGCCGACCGCCTCTAGACCCGACTCCATGGTGAAGGATGCGTGGCTGTTCGGCGGGCTGATGGCTTCCGATTCGACCTTGAGGAATCCTCTACCTCGCTTATTGAGTACGCCGCCAGCGAGCCTTAATCACGCCAGCAACTCCAGTTCCTTCTCGAGCAGCATGCAGAATTCTGTGTGTCTGTCGATGAATTCGGTTACAGGCGAAAAGTGGGATCAAACGAGCAGATCTGGTTATGAGCCTCGGGCGCAGCTGTGTGGAGCTTGTTGAGTGACCTGCAGGCTGCTGTAGAAACTCGTGTGAAAACTGAGCATGGATGCATGTCCCGACACGAGCCGGTTGACAGGTATGGGTTTTAATACGAACCACACCCCTGGGTCTTTTGTTTCGTACTTCAAGTAAGTAGGGTTCCAACAGTCGTGTTTCAGTCAGCTTCAAGTGACTTGAGCCCCCAAGGCGGCAGTCCCAAAAAGAGCGAGCTGCGTGTTACAGAATATCAGCGAAGGTTTGGAATGGTGAGGTTCCTGGCGAGAAGATAGCTGAACCTTCGACCGCGGTAGGCACCTGCAGGCTGCGACGCCGTCGGCATTTACCTCGGCGATACACTCGGGAGTTCTTGATACAATTATTATGGTATAGTATTCTGCCTATGTAGGCCGTATTAGGTACTCTATCTCTCAGCTGGCAGGTGTCTATCAATATTGACCATGACTCTTTTCGGCATGATGAAGAGCTCGATCTGCTCGCCGAATTCGTGTTGCTTCTCATCCAATAAGTGTATCTAATCATTGCAACATGCACTGTAGATCTGGCCGTTTGCATTTGTGCCCGCAAATGGAGCTAAGAGTAAGGCATGGGTCTCTGAAGTCTTGGTCAGGGTGGGAAGAGCCGAGTTTCATGCCATCAAGTGACCTTCCTTGTGCCGAACATCGACACAAACAGCTGTGTAGATGCGCAATCACTTTCGAGCCAGAGCTGTGCTCATAGAAGCGCTCCGAGACGGCCGCTTCCTTCTGGGAAGTACAACATTGCGTAGTTTCATGGTCGCTATGGGAAAGACGTCGATTGCGATATTTTGACAATCTTCAGCACACGGTAAGGTGAGGAAGGACCACTTTGTCACTTCATCGAGCAAGCGGGGAGGCTAATTAGTTGCTTGCGCAATTCAGGCGCACGTTCTGAACTGGTTCCCCACTGCTACTGTAGATGACGAGGAAGAGCAGATCGGATGCTGGCGAGTTGAGAAGCAAAGAAGAGGTGAGCCTGCTTGGTGTTAATGGAGTCACGTGGGTTCGTGTGGCACCCACATGTCAAACACGTTCGCTCTTGCCTTCAATTGTGGCGACTTCCCCAGAACAAAAGGCTACAATCGCGCTAGTCGCGTCCGCCTCCAAGGATGATGACTTGACGATAAATTGTTCGCCTCCTTGTGACATTCTGCACTTCGATAATCGCACTCTCAACAATTAATACTGCAAGCAACCTAAGACGCCATCACAATGAGTGCCGAAGGACAAGAACTTGCCTCGCAGTCTGGCTACGAAGATGGCGCTGCCGGCGGCCCTGGTGCACCCACGCCACTCTCAGCTCTAGAGGTAAGATATTCTTGTACATTTCTTCATACAGCACAAGCTAAGACTGTTACGTCAAGGGAATGGCGGGTCTGACCAAGCGAGACATTCAACTGTTCGTCGAAGGTGGTTTCCACACTGTCGAGTCTGTGGCGTACACTCCAAAGATGGTACTTGAGCGCATCAAGGGCGTGTCCGAGCAAAAGGCGACGAAAGTCCTTCTAGAGGGTAACACCAGTCCTGCTTCTGACTGCTTGACCGAGAATTAACGCAACTCCCAGCCGCCAAACTTGTGCCTATGGGCTTCACGACTGCCACCGAGATGCACGCACGCCGCAGCGAACTCATTTCTATCACGACTGGTTCCAAGCAGCTCGATACGTTACTCGCAGGAGGAATTGAAACAGGATCCATCACAGAAGTGTTTGGCGAATTCAGAACGGGAAAGAGTCAGTTATGTCACACGCTGGCAGTGACCTGTCAGCTGCCCTTTGATATGGGTGGTGGTGAAGGCAAGTGTCTCTACATCGACACTGAAGGCACCTTCAGACCAGTCCGTCTGCTCGCCGTGGCGCAAAGATACGGACTTTCGGGAGAAGAGGTTCTCGACAATGTCGCATACGCGCGCGCATACAACTCGGAGCACCAACTTGATCTTCTCAACCAGGCGGCTCAAATGATGACGGAAACACGCTTCTCGCTCTTGATCGTCGACTCGGCAACGGCTCTCTACCGCACGGATTTCTCTGGACGTGGTGAGCTGTCGTCAAGACAAACACATCTGGCAAAGTTCATGCGCACGTTGCAACGCCTGGCAGACGAGTTTGGCATCGCGGTACTCATCACCAACCAGGTGGTGGCACAAGTGGATGGTGGACCAAGTGCCATGTTCAACCCAGACCCAAAGAAGCCCATTGGTGGCAACATTATTGCGCACGCCAGTACAACACGTCTCAGTTTGAAGAAGGGCCGTGGTGAGACCAGAATATGCAAGATCTACGACAGTCCCTGCTTGCCTGAGAGCGATGCCATGTTCGCCATCAAGGAGGACGGTATCGGCGACCCCAGTCCCAAGGACCTCGATAACAACTAGACGACGCAGAGAACAGAGTGTACATGAGGGAACGATATTGCTTTTGAGCTTGCTTTTGTGTTTTTAAGATACCAGGAGGCTGGGAATAGGACTGCTTTTTGGCTTGGCGTTGGCAGGACGAGCATGGCAGCATCACAAGAGGTGGCTCGAAGTCACGGAGAAAAGGAGATATGAAAGTACAATTACCAAGTTTTTGATTATGTGAGATTACTCCCGGTTACATGTGTTGCAGAAAGTGAGGGCTTGTGATGGATGAGTGAGTGAGTGAGTGATTGAAAGCCGAATGGTCTCGGTCACAGCAAAAAGCTGGGGCAGCTTTTGGCAGTTTGGCGTTCTTCAGTGGCAGCTCGGCGCCATCAGAGCAAACGCGCATCGACAAAGTCCATCTCCTTGCGCGACAGTCTCTACATACTCGTCCATCAGCCATTGCAGGTCGCTGTTACATGGAGATACAATGGCAATGACCGTGACAGCTCCACTGGCGCCATGTCTATACACCGAGGCCCGTCTAAACATCGAGCCGACCTACGCCAACTCGACTCTACACATCCCCACCGAAGGACCGTCCTCGTTCTTTTCGCGTAAACGTTCAAGGAGCAACGATACCCTTGCCGATGCCGACGAAGACGCATACGCGAAACGTCACCTGGCCACCGAGTCGTCCATCTTCTTTCGTCGCCAGAACAGAAACCCGCGATGCTTTCTCTGGCGCGTTCTCGAGGAGGGAAAACTGCTACACATCCAGAGCGTCGACCTGATTCAAGCTCGCAGAAATACTCAAGAGAGTGTCATTACCTTCGCCCTAAGCTTCGCCAACCCCATTCGGCCAAATGGTGTCGCCTTTGCTGATGCTGTCGAGCGCGACGCCCTCGAAGTCTTTGTCTTGACCACCTCCAACGAACTTTTCACCTTCACCCTGCGCAAAGACCTCCTCCTGCGTGGCTCGCTGCCCTCGCCTGCCGACTTCGATCCCACCAGCTGCTTCAAAGTCCACCAATCGCCTTCGTTCAGCTTCCGCTCCCCCTACAAGCTCGTTGCTCTTAGTTCGATGGACTTGCTTGTTTCTCTCAGCGACGGTGGCTTGTTGCGTCTGTCAAGGAACGTGGGCCAGGGTCAAGGATCATGGCACGAAACTGCGTTTAGCGAACCCGGTTGGGGATCATCCTTCAAGACTTTCTTCTCCATGAGAGGCCACAACACCATCAAATTCAACGGCCTCGACCTTGAACCCTCGACTGCTGCTGCGATCGCCCTGTCGCCTGACACGACACATGTCTTTACCGTGTGCCTCGATCATACTCTGAAGGCCTGGAACACCCAAACCGGAAAACTGGGCGTGCAAACTGACCTTCTCAACGAGAACGACAAGGATATGCAGTCTGGCTCACCACAATTCTTGATGAGCCCTGCTCAGGGAACTCTTCTCAAGCTTCTTCAAGTTGATGGAAGTCCCGATGGCGACATGTACTATGCTGTCACAAACTCACCGAAAGACCACCAATTCAAGTTTTGGGCAGTCATGGATCCCGACGATGTCGAATTGGGCCTCCGGGACGTCCAGCCAGACACCAAACTCATCCCTCCTCTTGATGAACTAATGAACACGAACGCCTGGCAACTTGTCGAGTATCATGTTCGTCCTTCGAAGGGCTGGCGCAGCACTCAATTATGGATCCGAGTCAGATCTGGTGCTATCTGCAAGATCTTTACTCTGACCTTCGATCTGCTTGCCGTTGCTGACGACCTTGAAGATGCATGGCGCAACAATTGGGCCTTTGTTGACGATGGGTCTCTTACTATTGAGGCTCTTATGAACGACCCCTCATATCCAGGAGACGCTGACATTCAACTTGCGGTAGAAGACTACTCGAGTCTCAGCGATCGATGGCTCGACTTCTTCTTCTACCCCGGCAGGTTTAGTGTGCCTATGCTGGAAAGCGCATTGCACATCTACAAGAAGGGTCTTAAACTCTCAACTGAATCATCCCGATCTACCAAGGAGAGCCCGCTCAAAGGGAGAATCTGCGATGCTGTCGCCGCCAAAATTAGTGTTGACCAGGATGCCGAGGGTCAGCTAGATTTCGACAAGTACCAATCCGAGATTGCTGCACAATGGCATGTGTTCTTTGGCCTCGTGCGACACCTTCACACCAGACGTGGCGATTCTCTTTCTTTGGCATTCGACACGGATACAGACCTTGCCTGGTCAGTCAGAGCAGATCAAGTCGGTCCTGTCAGGCAATGTAGTGAAGTTGAGGTTATGAGTCTCAACAAAGATGTCTTCCTTACTCAAGAGGACTCGTTCATTAACAACTCCATGCCCCTTGCCAACCATTTGAGCGACGAAAACAGTGTGCATATTGGTCGTCTCCTTGCGGGTGCGAGAACGTTTAGAAGGGGATTGTCTGCTGACTTCCAGAAACTGTTCGAAACGGCAAGTGCTGCGGGTGCCCTCAAGATTGGTGTCAATGTTACGACTCCAAACGGTACCCAGGACAAGCATCTTGAGGACTTGCGACAACTCTACGAAATATGCGCTCTTCATACCGAAGTTACGGACGAGGACTTCAATCAACTAACAGACTCGATGCAAGAGCTCGGCGGCCTTGGGGATTTGGACAACGAGTTGTTCTATGTTGCTATCGAACGCCTCGCCGAACCTGAACAGGGTGCTGACGGAGACCAAGCACTCACTCGTTACGGAGACAAGGCTACTATTCGCGGCGCCCAGGACACTCTTACTATGACAAGGGACATTATTCTTGATCTTCTCGCTTTGGTAGTTTTCATGGCTGGCGATCTTGAAGAGGAAGAACTCTCGCCCGAGTTTAGACCATCAGAGCTGTACGAGCAGCTGGTCGTGAAGCTGAAAGAGCACAACGTTCTACTGTGGCTTGCTAGCAATGTACGAGAAGAGCCAACAAAGAAGGCCAAAGACGCCGTCGACAGCCCCGTCTCCAAGTCCAACAAGTCTCAGTCTCATCCTACTCTGACAGTGCTTGAAAGCATCTTCATTGGAGATTGGCACAGCCTGCGATTCCCAGCTTCGGAGGCTCTTCCCTTCCTCATCACTTACTGGTGCCGTGCATGGACATACGGAGCTAACATCTCCAATGCTTACAAGGGTGTTGTCGAGCACGTTTTGGGCAATCTCCTCAAACATCAGGATTATGATCTGGCTACAGACTTCCTCAAGTTTGTGTCAGATGGACCTTGGTCGTCTTATCTCCGAGGAAGACTAAATCTCGCAATCGGAGAATACGCCCTGGCCGCCGAGTATTTCAAGCAGGCATCTGAGCCCCTCGCCGAGAAGAACATCAAGAAACTCAAGATTGATGAGTTAGATACGTCGAGCTTGATTGACCCGCAAGCACGCAACTTTTTCAACGATGGGTTGCCCCGTTACTACTTACACATTTCATACCTGTTCGAGCGCAGCCGACTGCATGCATACACGGCCGATTTCGCCTCGCTCGCTGCTCAGGAGTTTGCAGTGAACTTTGAGAACTTCGACGACAACTCGTTGATCGATCTAGACACGCGCAAGCAGGGCATGCACGGCAGCCCAGCAGCCACGAAGGTCAATCTGGCAATGGAGGAGATCAAACTGTTGCGCGTGCGCGAACTGAAGGAGGATATCTTGACGCGTGTATTCAATGCTTCGTTGCAGATCTGTCGCTACAAGCCTGCCTTTGATGCTTTGCTTGTGCTGGGCAACCCTGTGCTACGCAAGACATCACTTCAAGCACTGCTGCAGTCGCTCATTGCGACCAACAGGATGAACACGCTTCTTTCCTTGCCATTCCCAGAATATCTCCTTCCTGAGGTTGATGATATACTGCTATCGTTAGCGCGCAAGCACCTGTCTTTCTCCCCGACGCCGACACCTGGCCAGCCTCAGTACCACCAAGTCATGTACACATGGCGTATTCACAACAACGACTTCCGTGGAGCTGCCGAGATATTATTTGAACGTCTGCAACGCCTCAGACATAGCACGGCCAAGGTGTTTGAACCTGATGACGAGACATTGGTCGAGGCGTACTTGGTCCTCATCAACACGCTCGCTTGCTGCGGTAAGGACGAGGGATGGATTCTTGCAGAAAAGGTCGAGGAGGAATACCAGCGTGGCAAGAGCGTATCAGCTAGCCACGGCAAGAAGCGCAGAATAGTCACGCTGGAAGATGTGCGTAAGGAGTACCAGGCAGAGCTGGACCGCAGAAGTGAGATGCAGCAAGGCAGATTTGCGTTGACTGCAGGTGATGAGATGGACATGTTTTGAGGGTGGGTGATTTCTAGCGGTGTTCTTTTTTCCCACTCGGCTGTCGAGGCGGCCATAAGATGATGCGATCTGGGGATGATAAAAAGAAATGGATAGGAAACTGGGCATAGCGCAGGAGTTTATGGCGTATAATAGATGTAAAGATAGTCGATTGCCAGCTTGTATTAAGAGAAGACGTGCATGTTTTTTGAGCAACTGTCAATTCTGAACTCCGCCCGATCCCAAGTGGCTGCAGAGTAGTTCATTTTGTGCAAAAGGTAGGCGAGTATTCAGGTGTATATGCTAGGTATGCAGGTAGAGAAGGAGGAATAGTATGACGAAGTCAGATAGGGCTGTGCCGAGACGGCCGAGGGTGAGATTGGCGGAGGTCACATCACCGGGCAACAACGACAGACATCTTGGTGCTCGACAGCAACCAGACGACAACATGTCCAAATCGACCTTCTGTCTCGTGTCGCTACCGACATCCATCTCACCGTCAAATGACAGCGACGAAGCGCTCACGGCCCTGAGGTCGGTCGTGTCGACCGACAACGGCACGACGTATCCGTTCAGCATCCCGTCCTTCAAGATTGGCACTCTGGACGCCCTGGTGCAGCAGGCCGACGACCTGCAGAAGCTGGAGCAGGGATGCAAGGGTGTCGTCGAGAAGGTGGCCGACTCGCTGAAGAACATCCTCGAGGGAGACGAGGACAAGATCGCCGACCAGAAGAACGTCAACGACAAGCCCGTCGACCACTACCTGCAGAGCTTCCAATGGAACAAGGTCAAGTACCGCGCCGAGAAGCCCATCTCGGAGCTGGTCGACATGCTCCAGAAGGTTGGTTGCTTGTGCTTCTGGAAGAGTCGTCGCAATGGCTGACAATAGCGCTACAGGACATTGCAAGCATAGACAACGACGTCAAGTCCAAGTTCAACCAGTACAACTCTACAAAGACCTCTCTAGCCACCTCGCTGCGCTCGCGCACCGGCAACCTGTCGCAAAAGTCGCTGACCTCTGTCGTCAATCCCAACAACCTCCTCGCACCAGACGCCTCCGAGTATCTGCAACAACACCTGATCGCCGTGCCCAAGAACCAGGTCAAGGACTACCTGCAGAGCTACGAGTCTCTGTGCCCCATGGTCGTGCCCCGTTCATCGCAGGAGCTGGCCAAGGATGACGAGTTCAGCTTGTTCGCCGTCACCGTCTTCAAGAAGTACAGCGCAGAGTTTGTTCACAAGGTGCGCGAGAAGCGCTGGACGCCCCGTGAGTGGAAGTTCACCGAGGGCGGACGCGAGGCCGAGGAGCGCGAGCAGCAGAAGCTTGAAAAGGACGAGCGCCGTGTTTGGGGTGAGGCTCTGCGTCTTGGTCGCACCGGCTACAGCGATGCTGTTATGGCCTGGATTCACGTCCTCGCTCTGCGTGTCTTTGTTGAGACGGTTCTGCGCTACGGTCTCCCGCTGAGCTTCGTTTGCGGTCTTGTCAAGGTAAGAAATATGAATATGTTGAGCCATGCAAGAATGCTGACACACAAACAACAGACGGACAAGAAGGTCGTCGAGAAGGTCAAGAAGAACCTGGACGGCGCCTACTCACACCTTGCTGGAAACGCATTCGGCCGCGACAAGAAGGGCAGAGTGACTAAGGATGATGCTCAAACAGCCAACGAACTGCAAGCGACGGGTCATGCTGGTGGTGAAGACTACAATGCCTTTGTCTACTACCAGTTCGAGATTGCATGAGCACAAAGCATATTGAACTGCCCTCCTTCCTTGCCTTAGTCTTTTCCGGCCAGCGTTTCCTGCCCTTTTGTTTTCCTGTCCATAGACACTCTATACCCAGCCACATTCTGCAGGTTGTCCATACAGAAGAGAAAAAAAAACATGATCGAGTTCGTATACTTTTATAGTAAGGGTCCGTTACATGAGACGTTATATACAGTTGAAGATGCAAATGGGTATCAAAGGAAACCATCTAACCCTGCTTCAGAAGACCTCTCTCCTCGAGGTACTTTGTGATGATGACGACAGCCTCTTCGACGCTGGTGTTTGCCGAGTCGATGTGAATCTCGGGCTTCTCGGGGGCCTCGTAAGGAGCGCTGATGCCGGTGAAGTCCTTGATGACGCCGGCGCGAGCCTTCTTGTAGAGACCCTTGGGGTCGCGCTTCTCGGCCTCTTCGACGGAAATGTCGACGTAGACCTCGATGAAGGGGAGAGGGGTGTCGGTGTTGGCAGCTTGCTCGTGGAGCTCACGGGCGGTCTGACGGTCGGCCTTGTAGGGCGAGATGAAGGAGGTCAGGGCGAGGCATGAGGAGTCGGCGAAGAGCTTGGCGACCTGTTGTATACCATCATCAGCTTCACGACCTTCATAACAAAGACCAGCGGGAGCAAACTACCTCTGCGATACGGCGAATGTTCTCGTTGCGGCTCTTCTCGTCAAAGCCAAGGTCCTTGTTGAGGCCGAAGCGGACATTGTCACCGTCAAGACGGTAGGCGGCAAGACCCTGCTGGAGAAGGTGCTGCTCGAGAGCAGTGGCAATGGTCGACTTGCCCGAGGCAGAGAGACCGGTGAACCAGATGGTGGCACCCTGCTGCTTGCGGAGCTCGCTACGCTCCTTGCGGGTAAGTCCAGCGTGCCAGGTGATGTTGCTGTTGGCCAATTCGTGTCAGCAATTGATCTCCACACAAGACACCAGACAAATGCTCAAACTCACGTGGACATTTTGAAGATGTGAAAATGTGGTATAGAGGGGTGGAAGAGGGGGGAAAAAAGATGGTTGCTGTAATTATGCAAAGATTCGGAGGGGCAGTTTGGCATCAATAATCGCCGATTGCGTATGGCCTCTCCCCACCGACACCGCCAGCACGTCAACACAACCAAGCCACAGACTTCACACCAAAGAGCAAGAGCCGCTGCGTTGAACTGACTGAACCCTCGGGTCGGTCCGGGTTCGCGCTAGCCTGCCCCTCGGGGTTGTCGTCGGCGATGGTTGGGGGAAGCTCCTTCCTTTGCGGGCGCGGTTACACGAACACATGTGGTGGTGCTTCCTTCCGAGAGCCTCAATTCTTATCGATTACTTGTCAAAGTCTGTCCTCTGTTGACTCGATCCGTTCTCTTTCTCGTAGACAAATCAATATACCCGAGGGTTTGCACGGTTTTCCAAGTGCTCTCAATCCACCTTACTTCTCCGGTACTGAGTTCACTTCCGCCCAACATGTCTGCTATTCGCTCTTCGCTCAGGATCGCAAGTCCTTTGCTGCGTTCTTGTAGACCCAATGTCATCTACCGAGCACACACTGGATCTTGTGCATCGACTGCGAGATTGCAAAGACTATCCAGCAGACTTCACCAAGCCGCACCAGCGGCAGTACGCTCATATGCTTCGTCTACTGAACAAGCCAACTCCAGAACAGGCCTCTATGACCTTCATGTATCTAAAGGAGCAAAAATGGTTCCTTTCGGAGGATACATGATGCCGGTTCAGTACAGTGATCTAGGCGTCGGTGAATCACACAAATGGACGAGAGAGAAGGCTAGTCTGTTCGATGTCAGCCACATGTAAGTCGTGATCTCCGCAAATCATCTCTTCAATCTATATCATGTCGACCAACACGAAATTTCTACCTCCAGGGTGCAATATCACTTTACTGGACCTGGAGCCACTGCATTCCTAGAAAAGATCACACCTGCGGACCTGCAAGCTCTACCACCCCACCAATCCACTCTCTCAGCTCTGCTCCACCCTGAGACTGGTGGCATTGTAGACGACACGATCATCACCCGCCTGGGCGAAGACAAGTTCTACGTGGTGACCAATGCGGGCTGCAGAGAAAAGGATGCTGCTTTCTTGACCGTAAACCTGGATGCTTGGAACAATGCAAACCAGCCCCGTGTGGACAAGACCGAACTCAAGAACCAAGGTCTTATAGCTCTGCAGGGACCTCTGTCGGCCGATATCTTGCAAGGTGTCCTCGCCCCCTCCTCGGACGACATCGACCTCAAGTCCCTCTACTTTGGCACTTCCAAGTACCTGACCCTCAGATTCGCGTCAGGTGAGACTTCAAAGCCCGTTCTGGCCTCTCGTGGTGGTTATACTGGTGAAGACGGTTTCGAAATCTCCATCGCGCCCGAAGACACAGTCGCCATAACAGAACTACTCCTCACCGCCGGCGGACCCGAGAAACTGCGTCTTGCCGGCCTGGGCGCCAGAGACTCGCTCAGACTGGAAGCAGGCATGTGTCTATACGGCCACGATCTCGATGACAGCACAACACCCGTCGAAGGCGCTCTCGGCTGGATCGTCGCAAAATCTCGTCGCTCGGCTCCTCGCAATGGATTCAATGGTGCAGAGGTCATCCTACCGCAACTGGTACCTGTAAGCAAAGGCGGCATGGGCGTTTCCCGTCGTCGCGTGGGGTTGCTCGTCGAAGGTGCTCCCGCCCGCGAAGGCGCACAAATCGTGGATGCTGAAGGCCAAGCCATCGGTGTCGTTACCAGTGGCTGCCCTTCCCCTACGCTGAAGAAGAATATCGCTATGGGATACGTCAAGGACGGCCAACACAAATCCGGCACCGAGTTGGGCGTCGTGGTCAGGGGCAAGACGAGAAAGGCCACGGTGACAAAGATGCCGTTCGTGCCCAGCAAATACTGGAAGGGAGGTATTTCTCCAGCTTAAAGGTTATACCAGCTTAGATATGCCCAGCCTAAGGATAATCTCCAGACCAAGCACTTTCTATCTGAATTTTTTTGAGTGTCACAGTAGACTCTGTAATATGAATCGTGAAGTTTTGAGAGAGTCGTACGAGTGAAGATTAATGCGAATACTAGGAAGATCAAATAGAGGGATCTAGTCAGTGATTGAGAACCATCGTACGCTTCTGGAAGCTGATGAAGGGCTATATTGAATGCACAATGAGAGCCAAGATGGGCGAAAGCATGCCGGTGGAGTCACAGTTCACTTTTGACTAATCCAAGCCTATGAACAAAGCTTACAGACTGAGGTGCGTGAGAATTTGATCATGAGAGACGAGTCAAGAACAAGAAGTTATGATTGATAGCTAAGTAACCGCTATGAATTCGAGCTAAAGAGGAGTCGACAGTCGCAACGGCTTGAAGTAACAACTGCGATGAAATGCCCTTGTACTGTAGTCTGCGGCGATCTGTCGAGAGAGAGTAATACAGCTAGACCTCATATGGGTCGAAAAGTGCAACGGAGGATTTGGGGTATATGTCCGTCTCAAACGTAGTTATTAGAGCCGTTTCGTGTTCGTCATCGGACTCAATTGTCAATTTTCTGAGTCTGGGAGCAAGCTTCCGGATCAACTTCACATCTCTCAAGGCAATCTTATCAATTGATGCATGACCTCGGTTACGACCATGTTCCTTGACTCGTCCAAGGTGTAGAGCTTCGAGGTTGGCAAACAATGGTGCTTTAAGGCTTTTCCATGTATTTAGATCATGTTCCCAGGTGAGTCGACATTCGGTCAATAGTGGACAGCTATCGGCGAGGGACTGCAGGCATGACTGAGTGGCTGAGGCGAATGTCAAGTCACTAAGCGCCAATTATAGATTACGAAGCCGTGGGAACTTCGCGATCCAGCCTTTGAAGTAATGGTCTGAGAGCCAGGAGTATTGTGGTGAAGGAGGCTCGAATGCTCGTTCCAGGATTCTTGTATTGATATGGCACTTCTGTAGCTTTGACAGTTTCGAGAGATGATTCATGTCGGTGCGTGAAAGTTCACTGTCGACATCAAACACAAGCTTCAAACGGACTAGATTTGAGAGGCGGCCAATGGTTGGGCAAACGCTGTTATCTTTGTCGGACTCTACGATCTCAAGGTAAAGATCAACAAGAGTTTCGGGCGTACTTGAAAGAAGAGTCGCGAGTACAGATGCTCTGCCGCACAACGACAAGTCTACGATGCTGGGGAACGGATGGGAGACAGCAGTCCCCTTGAGATACTGCTGTTCAAGTTGACCATCGGCATTCTCTTCCAACCAATCATCTACATGAAGAACTTCGAGTGTTCCATGAAGCGAGAGCCAAGTAAGTGTGTCTGTAGAGAGTAATTGTCCACGGTCAAGATAGAGCTTGCGCAAGCTAACACAATGCTTGAGGAAACTGTTAAGAAGCCATGGATTGCTTCCATGAAAACGGTCAGATTCCCAACCTTGTGTCAAGGTAAGCTCCTCCAATTGAGCAAGTACACTTCCATTCCATGCCACTATCGCGGGCAGAATGTTTCTTGGGATGCGGTCCAGATGAAGACGACGCAAAGCTGGGAAACTCTTCAAAAATGCCATGAAGTCACCCGGCGTGATATCGCAAGTGTCAGGAGATGTGATAACGAGCTCTTGAAGTCGGGTACAGCATGTTGCCATTGTATCTAAGATGAAGGTGTCGAAACCGCAATTTGTGTACCGAAGCGTGTGCAGTCCCATCTGCAAGCAACGACGAAGCTGCACGACCGAGAGAGAACCGCCCGAGAACGACATGGCTTTCAACAGCGGGAAGTCAAGTCCATCAAACAACTCCCAGAGGGGGTCGTCATCGAGCTCCCAATCACAAATCATGTTGGCGTAGTACTGACGCCGAGCGTATGTTAAAGCTTTAGCCAATCCTGTCTGTGTAGAATTGCGCCACAGTATGCCGATGCAGCAGTTGTAGCACGCTCTACTCACCCTGATGACTGCGAAGAGCGAAACTCTGTCCCCATCAAGGTAGTTGAAGATGTCTTGTTGAAGTTCAGGTGGCAGCGTGTTGAAGTCGGTGGCACTTTGATGTGGTGATTCAAGAGCCATGTTGAAGGAACTTATAAAACAAAGTACCGATCAAATGCGATGTGTGGTGAAGTTGAATCGAACGTGTGTCAGCGTGCTGATGTCCCGTCCTGACGGTAGTATCTGGATAATTGCTGGAATATAAGGCGCGAAGAGATGAGATCAGGGTGAAGCGTGGTGAAGTTGAATCACAAGCTTAACCCGTTTCTATGCTGGATGTCACTCAGCTTGGTGCTGTCTGGACGATGAATGAGTGCGAGTGAATGCAAGTCTTGAAGAAATCAGATCAAAAGAAGCGTGAGAAAGTTGATTGGCACGCTGCAACTGATTTCATCACTCAGCTCTTAGTGGTGGGATGTTCGGTCGTTATTGGAAACGAGTTGAGTGCGAGTGATGAGGAGATAAGCCTGAGAGAAAGCGCGAAGGGTTGAACTGCACGCCTTCAACACTGAGCACTCATTTTCAGGTTGATGTTGGGTCGATGGTGAAGAAGTTTTGGGAGGTTGATGTGTGTCGGAATTACTGTGTCGAGATGAGAGTAGGAGACAGTGTTTGGAAGTTGCGAACGAGGCGATAAGCGACGCCTTGACGGCTTCATCCGAGGGACGTAGGCAACAACCGCAGCACTACCGTTCCAAACAGGCTCGGGATGTGGAGGAAGGCGCGATGAACAAACTCACTTGTACGAAGAAGATCAAAAGACAAAAGTAAATGTTCAAAATGATGGATTAATGATTAAAGTACTATAAGTACATTGACCTTTCCGTGGTATCTTGCAAGAAATAAAAGCCGAAACAATAGAGAGATACGAGAAATGATAAATAACTTCGTCGGACACATCATACACAATCTTCCTTTTCACACAACTCGCTTACAGAGCGAGGACGGCGGCGGCCAAAAGACCAGCGGCACCGGCACCGACCTTGGCGGCAGCACCAGAGTAAGAGGCAGGGTGAGAAGAAGAGGCGCTGGCAGCAGAGCCAGTGCCAGCAGCCATGGTGCCGTTGGCCATGGAGCTAGAGCCAGCCATGGTCGAGTTGCTCTTGGCGGGCTTCATGGTGGCAGGGTAGGCAGCGCAGGTGGCCATGGGGGCGAGGAGGCAGGTCTCGTCCTGGCAGATGCTTTGGAGCTGAGCACCCTGGGCAGGGATGACGGTGGTGGGGGGAGCGCAGCGGACGTTGAAGATGGTGTTGAGGGCCTTGCCGATAACAGCAATGTCGTCCTGGGTGACACCGAAGGAAGAGGCAGCGAGGGCGACTTGCTCGATGAAGTAGCCGACCTCTGCAGCAGAGAGGTCCATGAATCTGTGGACAGAAGCCTGGGAGCCGAAGCCGGCGTAGCTGGGGAAGCCAGTGGCAGAGCAGCCAAGGAGAGCACCGAAGTACTGGTACAAGTGGGTTATGAGCTTGTACTGGTTGGATGAAGTGCCGTTGGAGGGCTTGTTCATGGTGAGAGGGACGGCACCACCATCGTCGAGGAAGTTGATGGAGACACCAGAGCTACCGCCACGGTTGGATGAGGCAAGGCCACCGTTGAAGTAAGGAAGGAGGTTGACCTCAGTGCCATTGTAGTTGCCCTTGGCAAGGATACCGGGGACAGCGTTCATGTTGGGCTTGGTGTAGTTACCAATGACAACAGTGTTGACAATGAGGGTCAACAGGGTCAATTGGTTGGCGCCAGTGTTCTCCTTGAGCAGAGCAGTGGTGTACTTGTCACAGATGGATGCGTTCTGGGCAAAAGCAGGAGCAGCAACGGCAGCAAGGCCGGCAACGAAAGTGGAGGGACGCATGGTGAGAGAGTGGTGAATGTGTGTGAGGTCGAAGTGTGAAAAGAACGTGGATGAGCAAGAAAGAGAAAGAGTGGTGGGCTGTCTCAAGCTTATGTGGTTCTTCATTCCTTGAGCTGTCTGTGGTCATTCCAAATTGAGCTCGTCCCCTTGGTCAGGGAAATAAGACACAGCAACGTCAATGGCGCATGAATAGGAACAGGAATGACAGGCGGGAGAGCAACCTTCTGCTTTCATAGAACCACTGAAGCCGTTCGTTTCTCCAACGTCTGGCTGTATTGACCCATCGGAACAATTGGTCGTGATGCTCCTTGCTCCTCCCATACACAGAACATCCATCTTTCTTTCCATTCGCATATCTCTGGTCGTCGAGGAGTTGAATTGTTGTGAGCCTGTGTTGTGTAGCCGATGGGAATAACCTCAAGACCTGACAAGTGCCCCTGCGTGACCCAACGGCGATCTTGGAGATCATGAACGTATTAGGAACGGGGGCGCATGTTGCGGGAAATTTCTGCGAACGGTCAAGAAGCCAAATACCAATGTTTTGGACTCACCAGCCAATCAAGGCAAAGACATTACGGTCAAGGGTCGTTGAGATGGCCGTGCACGAGGGCGGATTGCGCGGAGATTCAAGCCTTGGTTTTAAGCATACCATTAGCCTACCATTAGCGCTCTGTAGCGTGCCGTTCGAAAGAACTAGACCACGTAAGCATGCATTCCACAGCAGAAAACAGGAGGGGACAGGAAATTGGGAGTGGTTGAAGAATGCCAGATTGGTATTTTGCCTGCTTGTTCCCGCGCCCGTTGCGATGAACCGTCCCAAAACAACGCCAATGACTTGCAACCAGACCGAAAACAAACAAGTCCCTTCGTAACAAGACTGGGCAGTGGATGAACTAAAACGTGGTCAGATGATGGTGCTGAGGGTCGTGAATAATCTATTTTGTTGCGAAGGCGCTCTTCTTCAACCATGTCTCCATGTCCATCAACTGCGGGTGGATAGAGCGTAGGTTGGAGATGTCGGCCTTGTATCCATCAGATGCAAACCAACCGATCATATGGCCGAGCTCGGTGACCATGTAAGTCAGGACAGAACCAAGGCCCCAGAAGGTGGTTCCTGCAGGGGAGCCGGTTGCGTTCTCGAAAGCCTTTGAAATTTGAGGAAAGGTGAGTTCGTCGCCAGCCAAGCCGCGGGCTTTGTGGTTCCATTCCTCGGGGTGGGTGAAGGCCTGTGCTGCGAAGAAGCCAATGTCTGCGGTAGCGACCCATTGCAGAGGCTTGGTGTCGCCAAGGTGATTGTGCAGGGCGGTCAGGAAGACCTTGGTAGGGAAGCCCGGTTGCAAGTTGTCCATGAAAGCGACGGGTCTCAAGATGGTCCAGCCCATGGCTTGGGCCTTGTCGCGCAGGTGGATCTCAATGAGTTGCTTGGTCTGGAAGTGGGGAATAGGAGTTGCATTGTCCCAGCTCTTGTCGTCACCACCGCGCTCAACACTGCTATAGACAAAGTGCTGGACGTTGTTCTTGACACTCTCGTCGATGAGGTCGGTGCCCTGCTTGACTTCACCCTCGAAAGTCACGCCCTTGCCCATCGAGATCTGCACCGAGTAGACGCCCCAGATTGGTTGTTGGGCGATCTTGTTGGCGGCTTCAAAAAGGGCAGGAACATCATCGAGGTTTCCTTCGACGAGTTTGATGTTGTTAGCTCTTGCGGCGAGCTTCTTTGCACTACCGCTGCTGGAGTCTCTGGTGACGGCCAGGATAGTAAAGTCGTTTGTATTGGGCAGTGCAAGGAGGGCGTCAATGACTGAGCCACCCTGCTTGCCGGTAGCGCCGGTGATGAGAAGGACGCGAGACATGACGGGTTTCTGTGGATAAAGAGTATGGTCAGGGAGCAAGAGATGCAAATGCAGAGAAAGAGGCAGAGGCAGAAGCAGCAGGGCCGACGGAGTACATGGCTACAGCAGGCTTGTCACATGCTACTGTAAGTGCAGCAAGTCCGTCATGATTGGGATACCTCATTGACGGACTTGTCGAGGGTTGCGTGGTGGATTGCATATGCCGAGCGGGCGCGTCGTGTCGTGGTCCGACGCTTCGGCGCTCGATTTGTCGCGAAGTTTGCTGGACGATCACCGGATCCCCATTCACCATCTGTTCACCACCTGTGCTACATAGACGGCCACGGTAGTGCAAGATGCAGCGCTTCGGAGAATTAAGCGCTGATCATAGACGTGCGAAACACTGTCCTTGTAGAAACCATGCTGTGCTGCTGCTGCTGCTGCCCTCACCACATTACTGACCTCCCTTGACAAGACCCTTCTCGCCATACAGACCTCCGTCATGGCCTCTGAAACCAGATCAACGCGGCTCAACACGGCCTACTCGCTGCTCGACGCCTATGGCTCCCTCTCGCCAGACGCCATCCTCGACCACCTCGATGACAGCTGCACACACCAGGCCCTGCCCGCCTCGCTGGGCATGCCTCCTCGCTCCAAGGAAGAGTTCAGAGGCCACGCCCAAGGCATCACATCCATCTTCACCACTTTCGCCATGGTCCCGCAGAACATCTACGAGGACGAGGACAACAATGCCGTTGTCATTCACGCCATGATGGACGGCCAATTGAACAAGCCCGGTATGGGCCCGTGGAAGAACGAGTGCATAATGCTGCTGCGCTTCACCCCCGACGGCTCCAAGATCATTCAGATCAGAGAGTTTGTCGACAGTGCAAAAGCCATGGAGATGCGCAACAAGGTCAAGCCCAAGAACTTCGACTCTCACGGCGGAGGCCTTCTCTCCACAGTCGGCTGGGTGGTATCAACGACCGTCCCGGTCGCTTTGGCCGGCGCCGCCGTGCTCTTCTTGACCGGAAGAAAAGACTTGCTTCGTCTGAGATGAAGAAGTTCCCGTCTGCTTGCCAATGCTTACGCTACATGTAATGTCCCGAGTGTCTACAATACAACTTGTCTTGTCTACATGGCCGTGCCGTCTTCGTGATACAAACTCGTTCCAAGCGAGCATCGCACAATCTCCTTGCATGTCGCTGAAAGGCTTCCAGAGCTTCTGTCATGCTTGCATACATGTCGCGTGGCGGAAGATAACAAGAGCTGAAAAGGTCGTTTGTCGTAGAGACATGCACTGCATTCGTTGTCGATACCAAGTACCTCTCCCCTCGAAAGCCGAGCCGAGCCTGGAAGCTGGCTGGTCCATCGATCTTGCTGGGCATGCTGCATGAACCATGAAGAATGCCGATCCCTACGATCAATACACCATGAACGCCCACAGGGCATGCACCATCAAACCCACTCCCACAGAAACCAGCAAAGATCAAAACCTCTTTACATTCAAAAAATTTATTCCCATTAGACCCAACAAACAAAACCCATCTTTCCAATTCTAACTTTGATGTAAAAACAACCTTTTTCTCTCTGCACTCACCAACAGCCATCCAAAGAATCCAAAGATAACGTTACGAAAATCCAACCAACCATGCAGAAAGCTTTGTAGGATATCCATGCAACTGGACATGCATCGGCTCTCCTCACTCCAAACACCGAAAAAGATATCCAGTGACGCGTCGATCTTTGCCCTGCTTGATACCACCGCGATCCCGTACCCCAGAGAAAAACACCCTCGCATGTCGTCAAGACTTGCTTGTCAACACTTTTCCGCCCGCTCGGGAACAATCAAACATCGTAGCTGGCTCGAGATTGACAGGGGCAAGATCCCTTGATACTATGTGCTGCTTCACAATCATTTCAGCGAGCGGCGGTTTCCTGCACTGAGGCCATATTGTGTACGGATGTCCGTGATGCCGGTGTTGTCGCTCTGGGTTTTGCGGCCGTACGACCGTTATCTGGTACACTTCGTACGTGTATGCATATCTGAGAAGCCGGAGAGGGAGAGGGGTGTGAATTGAACAAATAACGTTGATATCTAAAAAAAAAAAAAAAAAAAAGATCTTTGCTCGTGCAACCAACATATGACAGAAAACAGAAAAAACTGATGTAGTGAACTAGACGACACATACAAGAAAGGGGGTAGTCTGAGACATATAGAGAAGCAGAGAGGACAAGAACAGTGAAACAAACAACAAAATCATTACCGTGCCGCCTTGAGCCATTGAATGGCAAACATGACCGCCTGCGCATCGCGGACACCAAACATCAATCACCTCCTCCGGGTAAGGGCATAGTCCGTCGGGCATTGTGTGCATGTTGATCTAGATGGCAATGTCGTCAAACTTTTGCGTCTGTCCAAGCGCGGCGGCCTTAGCATACGCAGCCCGCTCCTCGAGATCCTTGGCTTCGGACATCTTCCACTCGCGGATGACGTCTGCCTTGCGGGCCTCGCTGCGAGGCTCAAAGGCCATTTCGAAGGGGTCCGGCTTGACGATAAGGAGAGAGTTGCACTTGTCGGTGGGCACCTCGATCTCTCGGCCGGTGGCAGGATCGACCTTGCGCTTGAGATTGTACGCCCACGCTAGCGCACCACAAGCCACAATGAGCTCGTCCTGCGTCAATGACATGCCGAGACACTGTCTTTGTCCAAAGCCGAAAGATGTCATGCCCTTGATGTTGGGGTGTTGTGTCAGCGGCTCTTGGAAGGTTGGCCATCCGGCCTCAAGCCAGCGTTCTGGGCGGTAGCTCTCTGGATCGGGGTACTTGACTGGGTTCAGGAGGAATGCACTAGAGACAGACGTTAATATGTGAAAAGCCAATGGGAGCACTGTTGGAACTTACTAGTCGAGAGGCAGGATGCGAACACCCTTGGGGATGAAGTAACCACGGTAATAGTCGTCCTGCTCGGCTTCGTGTGCGACACCAGTGGGGACATTAGGGCGCCAGCGCATAGATTCCTTGATGCATGCGCGGAGGGTGGGAAGCTTGGGGAAGTCCTCGATACTGGGCATACGTCCTTCGAGTTGTTCGTCGATTTCCTTTTGCACCTTCTTGAGCCATTCAGGGTGGTGGACCATGGCGACAAGGAAGTAGTTGAGAGGGCCGGCAACAGTGAAGATGCCAACCAGTGCGAGCATACCGAGAACAGAAGATGCCTCGTAGTCACCAGAGAGGTTGTTGGTCTTTTCGGTTTCAAGAAACTGCTTGGTAAAACTCCAGCGAGCGGTACCTTGCTTCATTTGAGTCTTGACACGAACAAGGTTCTCCATCCACCAGCGCTGCTGTTCGTCATGACGCTTGTGTTCGGCCTTCTTCCAAGGGTTGATGAATTCGGGGAGTTTCCACAGAGGTGTGATGACGTTGGTGATTGGGCCAGCAGGAGACATCTGAGTAAGTAGACCCCAGGCACTACCGATACAGTATTCGCTCAAGCTTGGGTCATCCCAGTTGAGTGTGCACATGATCTTGGAAGCCATGTCCTCAAGAGTGTAGTTGAAGGCGTCAGGATTCTCAAGGAGACGGAACATCCATCGCTTGACTTCGTGTTGCATAACGCCATAGTAGCCAGCATTGGTGGCTTGGGTCAGGTAACCATGTGTGAAGCGGCGTTGTCTGGCCCAATATTCTGTGATGTGTTAGTCCATGGAGGAAGACATAAAACTGGGCATGACTTACGGTTCTTGCCCATCAAGGGAAGGTATTCCATGGAGCCATGGGTACTCTTGGAGTCGAAGAGCGAGGGGACGGCAGGTCTGTCAGAGTTGTACTTGGCTTTCTTGACAAGAAGTTCTTCGGCAATCTTCTCGTCGGAGACGATGATGAAACTCGTGCCAAGCATTTCGGTGTAGTAGATGGGACCATGAATGTCTGCGAACTCTTTAAACTTGATCCACATCTTCTGGATGGGCATGTCGTGAATTCGACCGATGATTGGGAACAATTTTGGCCCAGGCAATTGGTGCTCTGCCTCTGCCTTCTTGGGACGCCGTACATTGTTGAGGATGGAGATGGCCACGAAGGCCACAAGGGCAATACTGACAGCGGCTAATGTGAGGGGCTGCATTGCGACTTACAGAGAGAAAGGAACGAGAAGGAGTCCAGAGAGCGGGAGGACAGAGATGTTAACTCAAGCAGAGCAGACGATCGAGACTCAAACGTGCCGTGAAGCGTGAGCATGACAATATGCTCGAGTCTAAACTCAAGTGGTAATGATGGGACGATCTGCGATGAGACAGTTCGGAAAGGTTCCAACAAGGGGTTTTGGGTGTGGGCATGCAAGCCCAAGAATCGTCGCTGCACGATGATTCATGAGATCTGCTCGCACGAAAGCGAGCACACGCCCAACACAGAACCGCAAGGCTGGTTCCATGAGTCGCAGCAAGTATCGGCCTCGTTGCTAACAGAGACAAGTATAACCGTGTAGGAATCGGAGAAGAACAAAGAGCTCGAAAAAGGACGTCCTCTCTTACCAACATGTTGGTCAGATTCTGGAAGTCCTTCGCAACATGCTGATGAGATCCTCACATGCAGCAACGATAAACACGAAAGGTAATTGGGCGAGAAAGACGGAAAGATCTGCCTTACTGCATGATGCGTTGCATGGGTAAAAGAGCAGTTACGTTGACACATACCAAAGTCGACCGCCAGGCCTTCCTTGGAAATAAATTGCAAGGCTGGCAACTAGCCAAGGGAGGCTAATCTCAAGGTGAAGCTTAACAAGTCACTACTGAGGTGCGGCACAACTCAATCTGCTCGGTTATCTGGAGCCAGGCAGGACCAGTCGTGGGTACACCAAGATCGAGACATCATGTCCCATGGGAAATGTGGGGGCGAGATATGTGGGTAGTACAGCACAGAAACAACAATAGCTGCCTCGCACGGCGTTCTCGTGGGCGAGGCAGTGTAACAGCGGTCGAGATACCGGGTCCGGAAGGAAACACTGTGGTATGATAGTCCCGCTCAACACTCGAGTCCGAGACGGAATCTGAGAGCTTGAGCAAGTGCAAGTGCAAGAGTTTGGATGATCAGGAACGTGTGACTGGCGGGACGACTTTCGGAGTTGCTAGGATTGCGTGGGATGTGAAGAGGGAGCAGCGTTGAGCAGTGCTCCTGCGCAGGACGTCGTCGTGTCCTCGGCCCGCGCCGACGCACAGACAAAGCATCAGGGCTTGTCAAGCAAGGGGTTGTTTCCACGCCCAGAAAACTTGTTGGCCGGGGAGATGCTTGGAGCATTGGGCGGCGTCTGGAGTGACAAGGTGGTTGTTTGTGTGGCTTGCTTCCCCGGTCGCAATGTCGAATGTCGCCGTCATGGGCAGCAGCAGCACTAGCAAGGTATGTGTGAGCGTTGATCACGTCTATCATGCTCGTCATGAAGCTCTTCCGTCGGACTCTCTTGGAGACCCGAGACCATTGTCACGCTGCTCCGGCATGGCCAAACCACCGACCTGCGACCCTCTCGTACCTGTCTTGGGACTGTCGGAGATTTCTGAGTGCGAGCAAGAACTAGACAAAAACATGGTCATATCCCGTTGAAAAGATGCATCTGCTCTCGTTTCACCAAGATCAATTCTCCGAACTGTCATCAACATGACGACCAAGATGGAAACTAAGCCTCTGGGTTCTTACCCCAAGTCTGGCATCGACGTTCTTGTCGTCGGTACTGGTCTTGCAGGTTTGGCTGCTGCCCTCGAATGCATTCGCAAGGGCCACAATGTCAAGGTCCTTGAGCGCAATGCAACAATCAACACCGCTGGAGACATGTACTTCATGGGTCTCAGCGCTACCCGCTTCTTCAACCACTGGCCTGAGATGAAGAAGGAATACGACTCGATCGGTCTCCACGATGCCTGGATCGAGACCTTCCAGCACTCTGGTCAGCAAATGATCAAGCCCCTCAGAGTCGCCGACCGTCTGAAGGCTCAGGGTCTCGACCCTGGCACTCCCCCCGGCACCTTCCAGATGCGTCCTCTTGTCTACAAGATGTTCGTCCACCAGGTCGAGTCTCTTGGCGTCAAGGTTGAATTCAGTCGCCGTGTCGTTGACTACTACGAGGATATCGAGAACGGCAAGGCTGGTGTCGTCTGTGATGACGGCCAGAAGTACGAAGCCGATATTGTCATTGCCGCCGACGGTGTCGGTTCCAAGTCGCAGAAGCTTGTTGGTGGTCAGGTCAGAGCAGTCTCCTCAGGCAGAGCCATGTGGAGAGCCGCTTTCCCTATTGAGCACCTCGACAAGGACCCCGAGGTCAAGGAGTTCTTCTCCCTCGTCAACGGCGAGAACCCTATTGTCCGTACTTGGCTCGGTCCCGGCACTTACGCCTTGACCCTCACTCGTCCTGACACCATGATCTGGATCATGAATCACGACGCCACCGGTAGCGAAGCCGAGTCTTGGAGCAACACTATCGATCACGAGGAAGTTTTGGTGGGCATGGACAAGGTCCCCGGACCCAACAAGTGGGCACCCATCTTCAAAAGACTCGTGAAGTGCACACCAGACAACACCATCATCAACTTTGAGCTTCTGTGGAGAAACCCTCAGCCTACCTGGTTGTCTCCCGGTGCCCGTGTCGTCCAGATCGGCGATGCTGCTCACTCTTTCTTGCCTGCCTCTGGTAACGGCGCTACTCAAGCCATTGAGGACGCTGTCACCATTGCTTCTTGCTTGCAACTCGGCGGCAAGGACCACATAGACGAGGCTGTCCGTGCCCACGTCAGAGTTCGGTAAGTCACACAAGCACTTCATTCACAAGTATCTGTCTAACATAAATCCTAGTTTCATCCGCAACTCTTGCGCGCAGAAGCTCGGCTTCAGCAACGCAGAGCTCCTTCAGGACACCGACTGGGAGAAGGTAAAGCTCAACCCCCGTATGGCTGCCCCTAAGCTCCCCAAGTGGGTTTGGAGCCACGATCCTGAGCACTACATCCACTCAAACTACGACAACATTGTCGATGGTATGAAGAAGGGTATCAGACACGAAGACGATGAGCGTGTCCCACCCAACTACCCTCCTGGCTACCGCTACGAGCCATGGAACATTGACGAGATCATGGCAGCCATGAGAAACGGCAGACCTGTCGAGCTTGGTGCTGGTGACTGGGATTAGATGCTTGATCGGCCACACTGTCGACTGACGTCAAAAGGCGTACACGCGTCGAGCAAATATGTTAATGAGGGTCTGTTTTTACTAAAGCGAAGCATGGGGACTGAAAGATGGCTATCATCACTGCAACTAGTACCCGGGCGTTATATATATCATGAATTCACGTTATAATTTCATTCCGCCTCTCTGCCTCTAAACTATACTCATTCAAGAATCCAGTCCCTTTCCCAAGACCTCCCAAGCAGAGGCTGCCTTGAGTATGTCCATCTCATGCCATCTCTTGCCTACGAGCTGCATACCGACCGGAAGCTTGCCTTTGCCATCGCTGGTCTCCGACCAGCCGCATGGAATTGACATCGCCGGGTGCCCAGAACAGTTGAATGGTGCAGTATTCAGCGTCACACCGACAGCCTTTTGTGCAATCTCCATGACACTAGTATAATTGCAGTGCTTGTTTGCTACAGTAGGCGTTGTCGGCGTAATCAGAATATCGACATCTTCAAACACCTTGTCATACTCTGCACGCAGTTGATGGACAAGCATATGAGCCTTGCGTGTAAGCGAAGGTCCATATTTAGTCTCCATGTGCTCGGCGTTGAGCACAACATTGATGACAGCCGGATTCTTGTAGACCAACTTGTCGTAAAACGTTTGATCAGTGGGGTTCGGCTCAAGCCCTGGCAAAGGGTGAGAAAGCAGGTCAGAAGCCCTGTTCTCGAAAAACCGCGGAATGGCCTCGCGACCTGCAACGGTCCAGATTGATGGACCTAGCAGATGCAGTGGCACCGATACCTCGTGGACTTCCGCCCCGAGCTTACCAAATCTCTCCGCTGCAGCCCTGACGATCGCGGCCACGTCGGTGTTTAGGCCGGCGATCTTCCATGCTTCTTTGAGGATGCCGATCCGGAGGCCTTTTGCCGCTGCTGATGCTGTCCATTCGCCGGCTTCCTTTTTGGCTGTCTGCCACTCGGCGAGGAGCCCGGTGTAATCAGGTACGGCTTGACGAAGAGGCGTTTCTGGTGTCTGACGAGGGTCGATGCCATCATAACCTGCAATGACGCCGAGCAACAGTGCAATATCCTCGATGGATCTTGCCATGGGTCCTGTCGAGTCAATCATTGGCAGAATGGAGACTATGCCTGTGTAGGGAACCAGTCCTGTTGTGGGCTTGAGCCCATAAAAACCGCCAAAGGATGCTGGTGCGCGAATGGAACCTCCTTGGTCTCCACCAATCGCCATATCAACACCCTCTTCGTCGAGTGCGTCTGTCTTGAAGGTCAAACCGTTCTTTTCCTTCCAGCCTCTGACGTCCTTGGCCGAGACCAATGAGGCACAGCCTGAGCTACTGCCTCCAGTCATATAACCTTTGGCCCAAGCATTGTGGACTGGTCCAGTGTCTGCTGAAACAGAGGTAGGAAACAAACTGAAGTTCTCGCATACTGCCGTTCCTGTGATTGTGCCAGAGGCTTCGAGGATTCGTTTGACCACTGTTGCGTCAATCTCACTAATTGCGTGTTTTCCTCCCTTGAACAACTCAGGAGCAGTGCCCAAGCGTAAGGGTGCTCCAGCGACACTAACATTATCCTTCATGGCAAGAGTCTTCCCGGCAAGTGCTTTGCTTTCAGGAGAAGATGCCTTGAGATGTGTCTGATGACATCGTCAGAAATTATCCAGACTCAAAACTCAACAGCTCAACCCACCTTGTGCGACCAAGCATTAAGAGGATTCTCCTCAGTGGTTGGTTTGTTCCATTTCCGCTCCCCTCCCTCTACAGGTGTTGGCTCAAGTCTTGGATCGATATAGTCGGGAAGAGCTGCTACAGTCGAGGCCACAGCGTCGAAGCTGTTTTGCAGTAAGAGAAAGTCCGTCTCATCTTGACTGCCGACCGCAATGGAAAACCCTCTTCCTTTCGCAGCAGCATGTAACTCCTCCTTGGTGACCGTGGGCCTGAGAAGTTAGATTCGCTACTTCCGCTCATATCTTAGTGTGTGGAAGTCTTACAAGCTACCCTCTGCAAGCGATACTATGGACATTTTGGTGTAAGATCGAAGTCGAGCAAACAATGGAAGGAGCAAATATTGTGAGAGACATTTTGATGAGGATGTTACATCGATAAGCGGCCAAGTGGTGGCCGATGGGGTAGGACCGGCCACTTTTGGCTGTTGGGGTCGCTGCTCTAGCTCCACCCCCCACTTTTGATAGCCGACAAATAACCGACTATCGGTATGGAAGCCCATGTCACAACACCTTGGGAAGAGAGACAATGACTATGATCCATCTTGCTCGTTACATAAGCACGATCACAACAAAGTCCCGGCAGACTGTCCACGGAACTTGACATGCTGCTCTCGGCGGGCAACTCTCATCCGCATGTCGCTCTGCATGGCGAAGAAGTAAGTCTTTACAGAGAATGGATGTGCCTCATCTAGCAGCTCGAAATTGAATCTCTTGACCATCTGAGCAACAATTTTGTACAGCTCGATCTGCGAGCATTAGTATGGATGACAGAGTATGTAGGATTAACTTACCATTGCAAGATCTCGACCTGGACAGGAGCGTGGGCCCGTGCCACCAAAGTTGAAAAGCGCAGCCTCCAAGTATCGCGCTTGAGATTCGTCTCCTAGCCATCGGTCTGGATTGAAAGTATTGGCGTCTTGACCAAATATCGCAGTGTCCCTGTTTTGTGCCAGGCTACTGATGCCAACCACCGTTCCAGAAGGAATAAATTGGCCATCGACCGATAAGCCGCCATCAGGGACAATCCGATACAGCTGGGCTGGTACCGAAGGATACATTCTCAAAGTCTCCCTTACAACAGCTTTCAGGTAAGGAAGTTTTCGTGTCTCTTTGTACGAGAGCGGCTCGTCAGAATCCACAGCATCAACCTCTTCCCTCGACTTCTGGAGTACTGCTGGGTTGGTGCTCAGATGGTACAAAGCTGAACGCATTGCAATAGCCACAGTGTCGGCTCCAGCTCCGCTACAAGCTCATAGTAAGTAGACGTCGTCAAGAAGGACAAGGCGCATTTCAACAAACTTACGTGACTGCGAAAGCACCCTCTACGACTTCAAGATGTGTTGTCGGCCTTCCTTGCGCGTCCTTGTAGCTGAGAAAGTAGTCAACCATATCAGGCTCGACGTCACTTCGATCAGCCTCCACATGCTGTCGAACCTTCATGGATGACCATTCAAACGACTCTTGGACGGGATTCTTGACGCCGAGAAGATGTGTTAGGGGATTGTCGAGCCAGAAAAGCTGGCCCCAGACGTGCCCAAAAATCGTGGATGCCGTCAACAGACTGTTCAGAATACCTTGAAGACTCATACCCTCCGCACCAGCAATTGAGCCAAGGGGCTCTCCATAGCAAAGCTGGCCTATGATGTCCCAAGTCACGGTTTCTGTATAATGGCACATATCGATGACTGTACCGTCAAGAGCAGGCTTCTCGAGCGATTGCCAAAGTTTGTCCAAGCAAGTTTGCATAGCACCTTCTTGTCGCAGCAGAACAGTCATCTTGAAGCAGGAGCAAATCTGCGACGGATAGCGGCATGGATTTTGGTATCTTGAGTGGCTACTTGATTCGGTGCACCTTCTGGACCTTGAAAAGCGGAGTACCATTTGCTCTTGATAGCTGCTGTGTTATGACCATAGAGAGCTTTCATAGCCTACTCTTCCACGACTGATAGTTCATTCGGTGCCAGTCGCACTATCCGGCCATATTTCTGATGCAGGCCGAGAATTATCTCGGACCAGTCTCCGATAGCATGATGCCAGAATCGCCATAGACCTGTGACCGAAGCAAGTGGAGGACCTGGGAACCGAGCGAGGGGATGGAAGAAGGCCCTATAGCACAAAAGCCACAGTCCAGCGCCGAGGATTGAGACTGACACGGCTGACCAGTAACTAACACTCAGCATGAGCATCGTATCAGGGTAGAGTATGGTCAGAAGCAAAAGGTGAAATACTTGTTCATGAGAGCGTTGACTTTTACTTGCCACGTCTCGAGATTTCCGCAGGATGCGTTTCTTTGTGGCTATCTCGCGAATCTTTCAGGTTAATCTATATTATGCAGTCAGCATCTGACCCCGCCATACATGAGCGGCTAAGGTTCTGGATACAAATACCACTACCCAACAACTCAATGCCAACCTCTAGTCTTTTGCACGTATGAAGATTTGAGACTACAGCAACATTGATGTATTCGCAATTCTGTCAAATTCAGAAGACTAATTTTGCAATGCCCTACGACAGGGGGCTACTTTTCTTTGTACAAGCCAGTGTGAGTGGTCATCCTTCATTATCGTTCCAAACATATCATACAGATTCGACCGTAGTTTCTGATCCAATGTCTCTTCTCACTGCAGTCGACTAGAAACTGTTCACCAGTGTGACACCCGTTGTGTAGATCATCATGGCGACACCAAGCACCATGAAGATGATGTCGCCAGCCTTTGCGAGGCGTGACTCAGCACACCCCTTGTAATGCAGCAGAGGAGGGTAAATGTATACCAACGGTACACATGCAAAGGATCCAATCAGAGCAACAAATCTGTCCAGGTTGCCAGCACCTGCGATGGCGATAGCAATGCAGACACCGGTCAAGAAGGTTCGGAAAGCATTCTTCTTCCACTTGGTAAGCATATCCTTCTTGCCAGACAGGTGACCGAACAGCTTTCCTTCCATGATACGCATGGCAGGGAACAGCTGAACTGGGTTACCAAAGAGAACAGCCATGGAGTACAAGAACTGAACGGCGTTGACAAACTTGCTGTCTTGAGGGAAGTTTGTGATAATCTCAATCTGCGTATCGTCTCCGAAGGTAGCGTAACACAAGGCGCCGACCGAGGTGAAGATGACGGTGATGATGAGCATAATCACGGCCAAGAGCCACTCAAAGTTCTGAGGCTTCTTCATGGAAGACTGAATAGGAAGGATAAGTCCAATGCCTTCGAAGGTGAAGATGGCCGATCCAATGGTCAAGGTAAACGAATTGGGGTTGAAAAGTCTAACCGTTGGGGCAATGCCATCTGTAGCGAGGGTAGCGATATCGAAGTAGTAGATGTAGCCGAGACCGATGAGGATAAACACATCAGCCAACAAAGCGACCGGACCAAGCTTGGAGATGTTACGAATGAAAGAGAGGGGGACCAGGACGACCAGCTGTATCGCGATCAAGGCGCGAACTGACACAGGCATGCTACTTTTGACAACAGCCTCAAGGAACGAATGAAGATTCTCGGCCACAAAGACGACACCGGCACAGACGAAGCCAATTTGCGAGATGGTGACCGAAGCAAGAATGAGGGATCTCATCTTGTCTCCAGCAATGGCTTTTCCAAGATCACCGTAACCACCGCCGTACTGGTTGCGACACTTGAGCAAGAGGTGGAAAGCAAGCATCGAAACGACCGAGATAGAGACCATGGTCAAGGAGGAGAACAGAATGCCGCCGTTGCTGAAAGCTTTTGGGAGGAACATGATGCCGGTACCGATAAAGGCCTTGAGGAGTGTGAAGAAGGATTTGACCATACCAGCATCACCCTTGGGAGCTGCTCGCGATGACTTGCGACGGCCGAGAAGTGGTCTGCTCTCGGTTGCAGGTGCTTGGTCCTCTTCGTCTTCATCATCGATGGCTTCGTCATCAGACTCGTTAAGATCTTCACCAGCGAAGCTTCCGTAAAGGTTCAAAAACTCGACGAAGTTTCTGGTAACAGGCATAGTGGCAGTGTTGAAGGTGTTGTTCCTCTGCATGTACTGACGACGGAAGGCACCAGGGGCTCGTGCCTGAGATGCTGTCAATTCGTCATCCCAGCTTTCTCTGCGAGCACGAGGAGCAGAAAACGTCGCTGCTCTTTGGTGCAAGGTCTGGCGAGGTTGGGCATTGAGCTTGAAGATGTCTCTGTGTATATCTCCTCCCTGCAGATTGAGAGAGTCTTCAACCCCAGAGCCATTGTTGCCGGTGAATTCGGCAGTGTAGCCCGAAGGGAGGTGTTCAGAGACCACCTGAGCCTGCTGCTCCTCTTGAATCTCCTGTTCGTCTGACATGTCGACAAGTCCTTGGTGTAAGAATCCTTGGAAAGAAAATGTTCAAGATATTCGCATCTTCCAAAGCGGTGAGTTTGAAGACTGTCTCGAAAACGAAATTGCCCCTAAATGACGTCGCATTGGACAAGCCACCCGATATCACGTGCGAGCGCACAAACCAAAACCGGGAAAGCTGAAGCTCGTACCAAAAAAGGGCCCGACCATCCCCAGAGTTGAGGGACTTCACGCCGTTTCGCGGCTCATGGTGACATCTCATCCACAATGACATCTGGTGGTTGAACCTACAACCACAATCCAAATCACACAGAAAGGGGTCTCGCTTCCGGTTGGTATGTCTCGCTTGAACTGATCATAAAAGAAATTGTTGCCGAACTGGGCTCTACTTGTTCTTAACTGGTTCCGGAACATTACTCACCCACCTGATTTATACACTATCAAGGGGCCCAAGTCATTGTATCTTTGTGAGGCCATCTATCAGCCGTCATCAAGTATACTTCGAAACTCATAACCGACATTCGTTGTCTACGACTAAGGATCGATGACGTATCAAACATCTGGGACCATCAGCCCAAGCACAAAGCGAGTAGCAAGAGCCACTATGTAAACGAGCCAGCTTTAGAACATGGAATCCAAGCTGCCCTTGGTCGGACTGCTTCTTGTGAGTCTCACTATCGTGATGCCCTGGACTTCATCAACCTAGACCTTGCCTGACTACCTGTACCGAAGTCCTGTAGGAGGCACTGGCTTAAATAGCGACCTTCCACATGTGTCAGACACGACGTGATTCTATGTGAAGGTCTCACTCGTGTTGACTCCCTGGCTGGCATCCAATTCCATTAGTGAACGAAGACGTGGAGTCCAGCCAAATAGAATGTTCCGGACTCGAGCTAGATTCGCATTCACACCGCGAACAGCCCAACCCTTGATTCTCAATCATTGACCATCAATCTCTTCTTGACACACAACCAAATTTCGTCAAGCAAATTACTCCACTCTTTGACCATGTCTTCCAGTGGCTCCACCATCCAGAACATCAAGCCTTACGATGTCACGGCTTGGACTCATGACATTGAAGTAAGTAAGATCCTCAATTCCATTCACCGGCTCCGCCTCGCGCACGCTCCGGGTCTTCGACCGCCGTATACTGCTCGTGTCTCCTTGACCGTCGCTGGCATGCTGGGGGATCGTGCGTCAACGCGATCCTCATCAAACGAGATGGCTCTTTATGAAGACACTTGCTAATCATCTTGGCAACAGATGCAGATGCTCCAGGGAGAGATTCTCATGCTGAAGAAGAATCTCACTGAGACCAACATCAAGCAAATCCAGGAGAAGGAGGAGAGTATGGCGGAGAAGAAGACTGCCTTGGAGAAGCATTGCCGTCAGTTCAGCATGACACATGGCAGCTACGGCACTGAAAAAAGTGAGGTCAAGCTTGAGGCTACCAACGGCGAGGTAAGTGCAATACTGATATACCTGCCTGTTCTATACTAATAAACTGTCTTAGCATTCTGGTGCAATGACCAACGGTGGTGTCAAGAACGATCCTGCTTCGACTGATGTCAAGATGGATGAGAACACCATGCCCATCGATGCCGCCGCCGATGCTGCTGCCAGCGCCGCCCTCGATGAGATCAAGTTCCCCGAGTCTACCGCCGCCGACATCTCTAACAACATCGATGTTCATCAGGAGACCAGCATGTCTCCCTCTCACGAAGCCCCAGCCGGAGTCGACATGAATGACCCCTTCATCACTCCTGCTGGACACGGCGCATCCACCAGTCTGTTCCATCCTTCTACCGGAACCTACAACAACGATCCCTTCGCTGCCTACAATGGTGGCTACGCACCAGCCTACACCGACAACAATCCCTTCATCAACCAGAACTTTGGCCGTACTGGCTCCACTGCTCAGCCTGCCACTGACTTTGACGACTTCCTCAACGAGAAGGGTGGTGAAGTCAACTACACTATCTCGGGTGGTCTTGGTGATGCTGATATGGGCTTCGGTGAAGATGAGATGGACATGGACACTATGGCTACTCATGCTCCCATGCCTGACTTCGAAGAGCCCGTCATTCCTGGCATGGAGAAGTATGACAACCTCTAAGGAAAGGCTTGCACATTTGCGATCATGCATCCTTGTAACATGGCGCGCACAACTTTTCAGCTAGACCTTCGCGCACATAGTATGAGATGAGAACCGCTAGTCATACTACATCTCCATACCTTTTTCCAATGTGAATGTATCATCCATGTGAGAACGGTCCTTGCACATTTGGGATTCTGAGATGAACTGATATCAATAATTCAACAAACGATGCTATGGGGATGTACGCGAGTTCGGTTCATTTTTCGAAGAACGAGATGTGAAAGCAGAATTTATCATCTCCTGGAGACACCTGATCATGCAGCAGTCTCACGTATCCATAATACCCGCAACATGACCTAGGAACCATACCAAACATGTTGGATCGTCAAAATAAAGGAAGGCAGACCCGATAACGTCGTTGACCCCTCAAAAATCGATGCTGGAGTAGCAACCCTGACCAAAAACATCATCGGTTGCACCTTCCTCCAGAACCATGGTAGTCTTTTCAAACCCACAGCAAGCACAAAGAGTTTACACGGACCAAGCCCAGTGCGAGATAAGATCTCTATATATTGTTCCATTCATATCATGTCATCATCAATAATTGCCTATGCACAAAAACCCCAAACAATCTTCACATCTCGCCAACAAACCCAACCTCCACCAGCTTCTCCACAGGCACATCAAGCTGTGCAACTTTGGCTCTGGTGTTCTCCCTGACAAAAAGAAAAGCAGCGAGCAATGCCTTCTTCACCATGGTCGTGTCCTCGTAAATCCTCAATTGCTGCTTGCCAACCAAATACAGTGTTTGCGTCTTGAACGCATCATCCAAAGCACGCAAACGGCGAGAGGTAACCAAGGCAGTAGCTCCCGAAGTGTGGCTCTCGTCACCGACTTCAATTTCTGGGGCAAAAAAGGTGGTGATGGTGGAAGTGGCATGCGGGTCCATGTCTCCGTCTTGGTGGATGGCGTTGTGTACACGTTGAACAACGGTTTCTGGTACTGTGGACTTGGGTCTGTTGATCACTGTGCCGCGAACAATGGCCATGCGCACTTGCTCGTAGACGAGTTTGCCTAGATCGGGAGTCACCACTCTGTCGACATAGCCATAGCGGATGGTCATGCGATAGACATTTGGCAATGGTGTGCGTGCAATGGTGTAGCGATCTTCCTCGTGGACATGAGGTTCCGACAACGCGCGCAAGTGCAAAAACACCACAGCCTGCATCTGGGCTTCAAACTTTGTGACAAAGTGTTCGTAGACCTGGGGGACGTGGATGTCGGTGCCGGACTTGTCGAAGAAGATACCCATGCCTTTTGTTTCTGTCAGATCGCCACCTCCGTGTCGCCAGGAGAGGTGGAATGTCTTTTTGGCTGATGGATCAAGGGTGGCGGTGGAGGAGGAGAGGTTGTTTGCCGAGTAGGCTACCAGTTCGGAAAGTTGGGCTTGGTTCTTGGCTTCGGTGGTCCATTGCTTCTCTTTGCCATAACGCCAGAGACTGAAGAAGGAGGCGAGGAGGATGGCGAGGAGAAGTGTAAACCAAGCGCCGTCGGGAACCTTTGTGAGTGCCGAAGAGAAGTAGAGTCCATCTAAAGTGACCAAAGGCAACCACACAGCAAAGACGAGGAAGGGGTTCTTCTTCCAGACGATCAAGGCTACGAGTGTTACCAGGTTTGTGGTGATGAAAGTGACGAGGATGACACAGACACCATAGGCATGGCCGAGCTTGGTAGTCTAGAAACGTGTTAGCTGTTTGTGACCTTTGTGTCGATACATGATATGCTTACGTTGCTGTAGACGGCAGTGACTATGACAGTACCAATCATCATGAGCCAATTCGCAAGGGGGATATAGACTTGTCCGTGGAAGGCGGTACTGGTGTATACAGCCTTGATCTGAGGGAAGTAGGAAGAGTGCATAAGTTGTATGAGTAGTTGGAAAGTGCTGGTGATGAGCGCCTGAGAAGCAACAATGGCGGCAAGAATCGAGAGGACGAGGGAGGGGTAGAACATGCCCGGGGGTACCGTCTCAAAGAAGGGGTTTGAGTAAGCCGATGGGTTGCGCGAGATGTATGCCGCTTGTCCAATGTATGCTAAGAGCAGACAAGGCAAGGTAAGACAGAGCCACGAGATCTGGATTGCGCTGTTGATGTCAGATAGGACATCTCATGATCAGGGATACTTAGAGCTTACCGCTTGCTGAAAGCACCGAGATCAGCAAAAAGAGCCTCGACGCCTGTGAAGCAGAGTAAGATGCCACCGAGCGATAGCCACCCTTCCTTCCTGAGACGCATGAAGTAGAGGCCTGCAAAGTAAGGAGAAAAGGCTTTCAAGACTGTCCAATCGTGCATGACAAGATTCTATCGCGCTTGTCAGAAGCATTGTCTTGAGTACACAAGACGAGCAAGACTTACATAGATACCGAACGATGCATTGAATAAGAGCCAAAGTATAACAATCGGAGCGAAGTAACTAGCCAGCTTTTGGATGCCGAGGGGCTGTAGGAGAAACAGCAAAACAAGAATAGCGCAACTGACACCGATGACGGTTGGACTACCAATGTCAGGGTCGACCACTGTCAATCCCTGGATGGCTCCGAGCACGGATTGCGCTGGTGTAAGGATACCGTCGGCGATGATCAGACTCACGCCAAACACGGCCAATATCTTCAAGATTGCATGTGCAACTTTTGACTTCTCAAGCCAGTTTCTGATACTGCGGCTCTGTCTGGGAAGCTCGGCATTGGGGTATCGCTCCATCTTGATCGCATGGTATGTTCGAGGATCTCTCTTCATAATCTCGCTCTGAGTATATGGTTAGGCTGTGACGGATTTTCTTTCTCGATTTCGCGTGGGACTTACAAAGCGGGACAGGAGAGTGTCTAGCATCAATGTTAGAAGACGTGCATACGTGAGGAGGGATACATTGTGGCTCACATATAGCAAAGGTGCCTCCCTCTCCTTCATCATCGGCAGCCAGGACAATCAACACATATTTGACCGTGACGATCAAAGTCAACGACCAGATGATCAACGATAGTGCACCAAGAAGGTCATCTCTCGAGGGTTCAGAGCTGAATGTCGACGAGTAGACATAAAGAGGACTGGTGCCGATATCTCCATAGATCACACCCGTTGACTGATACGAAAGGTATAATAGAGTCCATCCTTTGAAGGTCTACCCTGGTCAGTAACGCTTGCTACGACTCACGAATGCGATAATCACAAACCTGCTTCTTCTTAAAGTCGCGCTCTTCCAAGCCGTACGGTTCGTCAGACCAGACGGACTCAACATCGGCTTCCTTTTCAGCGACAGACTTCTTACGCGAAACCATGGACTCTTTCGTCCTTTCTCTCTGCAGAGTCTTGTCGTCAAAATGTACGTGACAGTTCTCGCTCATTAGGCGGGGTTCGTAGGAAAGGATATGAGGTATGACAAAGTAGAGAGGGGCAAAGACAACAAAGAAATCGAGGAATGCAGCTCAAATCACCTACTTAAGCTGAGCAAGGCTTCAACTGGGTGACGATAAAACATCAAGTCGGGTCACAGCAGCGGCACGTGGGATGCACAGCAAGATTACCGGATAGGCAGGCGGATGCAGGACCGTGATAGTGGTAGCAGGAAAATACCGCAGTGATGGTGGTGGTGGTGGTGGTGGCAGTGCGATGGGTGATAAATCGCGCATGATACAATAGAGAAGACGTTGGAGGGATGGGCATTGTCATAAGTAAAGGGCTTTACAAAGAAACAACCTACGGATAGCTATCGGCGGGGGGACATACAAGCACATGTTAGCCACGGCCGGTGTCAGATGCATTGTGTGTCGAATCGAGCGGTGTATATGAAGCAGGTCAGCGTTGCAGGGCGTGCAGTGGGTGAAGGTCGATCAAAGGGTCCCGACGATGGTGGAGCCGCGCAACGGGGAGGCTCACACGTTCTCGTCGAATGCGTTTCAACACAAAGGCTTCTCCCTGAAGACGGAGCTCCTGGGCACGGTATGAGATTGCATGTAGGTTCAGGGAGAAGAGTTGATTCCAGCTCGTACAAAAGCAACAAGTGTGTGGAGAAGGGGTTCAATCCAATCAGGGGGTCGCCTCGGTGAAGCTGCCCGCCGTTGCACGACATTGGCGCAGACAGCAGCCAACATTCGACTGCTCCTCTTCCTTGTCTACTCGAGGAGCTCCAACCTGTCGCCAGTCATCATCACTACTCGAGTCGACGAGTGCTTTCCTTTTGTCATCTGCCCAGCGCACTCTCTAAGCTATACCGACCTAATAACCTGATCATGCCTTCGCAACGCCGGGTCAAGGTCTTTGCCCTGTTGGCAGCTCTGGCCGTCCTCAGTTTCATCTATCTCTCTTCAGCTGCCTCGTCTACGCGATCGAGCCCCTTCTATACCAACACGGCATCTGCCCTCAACACAAAGCACCAGGAAGCCCTGGACCTGGAAAACCACCTCAAAATCCAAGAGGCCCATGAGGCCGCCGAAAAAGAAAAGGAAGCCGCCAACATCCGTGACCCCGATCTTGCTGCTGTACCAGGCCAAAAGGTCGGAAAGGACCAGAAGCCATTCGCCGTCGATGTCGAGGAGGCCGCCGAGAAAGCCCAAAAGGTTGCCGATACCGTCAAGGAGGGCGTCAAGGATGCCGTCCACGGAGTTGTCGATGCCGGCGAGAAGAGCGTTGCCGGCAGGAAGATAATCAAGGGAGAAAAGGGCTTGAAGGACGACGGCGTGGCAAAGGTTGGAAACACAGGAGCACAACCCGCGCAAGCCGAACATCCCGACGAGTCCGAGGAAGAACACAAGGTCGAGATTGAATTGAACTCCATCTTGAAGAAGAGCCCGAGTACGTCCAGAAAAGACAAATCACGTTCACATCCACTAACAGGTACACACAGTCGTCATCTTCTCCAAAAGCTACTGCCCCTACTCGAAGAAGGCAAAGGCTATCCTGCTTGAGCAGTACAACATCGTGCCCGCACCTTATGTCGAGGAGCTCGACCTTCACCCCCTGGGTCCTCAACTGCAAGCGGCGCTTCTCAAGACAACGGGCAGACGTACAGTTCCCAACGTTCTGATCAACGGCAAGAGCATTGGTGGAGGCGATGATATTGCAAGTCTACACGAGGATGACAAGCTGATCCAGCAGATCAAGGACTTGGGCGGCAAGCGCATCATGGAGGTGTCAAAGGCCGAAGCCAAGGCAGCCGTCAAGTTCAGAAGCTGAGTCTTGACACTTTAGAATCAAGGTAGAGTATAATACCTTCTTTTGTTTATTTAATGTTACTCGACCATCTTTCTTATTTCGACATGGGAGGCACAAAGATTCAACAGACATCACCAGGACAGGGAATTTGGAAGCAAGAAAATGAAAAGGGTATCAGTTCGCTTTTTGCAAGACCATGTACAGGAGAATACATCAGGCGCAAATCGGATATCTGCTGCTGTGCATCGAACGGGTACGGTGTTTGTGAGGCGTAGTTTCGGTATCGAACAAATACGAAATAATTCAAGACACTGCTGGGCGGTCGAGTCGGCGGGTGGTGGTATAGACGAGACGTTCAGTGAACAGAACAAGGAGTCTTTCTTTTTGAAGTCGTTAATGAAATTTTGGTCCGCGAAAAATCTGCCCGTTTTCATTGAAGCGCTACGCAGCCCATAGTGCAGCAAAGTCCCCTGATCCGTCTTTCGCCAAAGTTGATGAAACAAGTTTTCGCTTAAAGGTCCTCGACAATGTTGCCACGCTCCGAGACGTAGAGACCGTCCAAGAACTGTAGGGTATGTTAGCCAGGCGTGTTCCAGATTGTCTTGGTGTGCAGCAGCCGTCGAGGGTGCGCAGGCGGGAGGTAGAGGTAGGCGCACCTTTCTGATATCCTTGTTGCGGACTCTGCAGATCTGCTGGATGTCGGCAGCGGATTGCGAGACCTTCTCGAGGTCGTTGCCGGTGAGCTGCAGCTCGTCCTTGACGTTCTTGGAAGCCTCAACCTCGACACCGTCGGCCATGATGACGCGGCGGACGAGCTTCTCGCCCAAGAAGTTTCTGATCTCAACCTCCATGCGGCCAGTCTCGTTGTTCTTCTCGAGGTTGACGTTGATGGGGAAATGGGCGTAGACGTAGCGCATCTTGTACTTGTAGCCCTTGGTGACACCAACGATCATGTTGTAGATGATGGTGCGGACGGTGCGGAGAGCGGCGACGTTCTTGCGGGCACCGTGGTGCATCTCAATGTCGATGATGTTCTTCTCGGGGTGCGAGAAGGAGACAGCCAAGTGCTGGAGCGACTTCTCGAGGACACCACGGGGGCCAGTAACGATGACATGTCTGGTCTTGATGTCGACCTTGACTGCGCTGCGTGTCAGTCCAAAGCGCTCAATTCGGTGTGCCTCCCTGCCTCTTTCTCTCTCTCAAAAGATGCAAAGGGTCTCCTTCGCAAGCGCAAACGTACCACCGTCGGGGATGGTGAGGGTCTCCTTCGAGTGGATGTACTTCATTTTGGCGAAATAACTGGATTGACGGGTGTCGAAGGGAAAGTTGTCGTCGTCGCTGGTCGTCGCTTCACGGATTGGAGATTCGCTTTGCCAGAAAGCTCAAAATTCGGATTTGCAAGCGAATGTGGCCTTGGCGCGCTCGGACCACGCCCTCACTTTGCGCTGTCGCGACCATCTTCTTTTTACAGCAGCACAACATGACCATCAAGAGACAGTAGAAAGAACACTCGAGATCAAACACCCAACGAACAAAGCTCTGGTTCCCTGTCTTAAGACCATATGATCTTGACTTTTGCTATAAAAGAGTCTACTGTTGACCAACATATTGTTTCTGGGTTCTTGCGTACTCCAAAGACAAGTCAATTGAAACGTGCGTGCTTTGAACAGCGTTTGCCTTCAATCACAGCACAAACAGCAGGGCATTCGCTCTTGCGCGATACCTGAGCCCCAGAACCTAAACGAGGGCTACAACCGTGTAGACAGAAGTGACCGAGTCTCCTATAGTCGCCGCACTGAGAACAGACAACGTAGCCCATGCCATTGGAAGCATACTTGACACCACCAGTAGGATTCGTAGGACGCTCTCCATCATAAGGTGGATACTCTAGATGACGAATGGATTCGTGATTTTCAGCTACTCTAGCCTGAATATCAGGTCAGCCGTTGATCGATGGTTCTTGTATGTCAATTCTGTTTTCCATCTTGTGGACATCGGATTCCTTTTAGAATGTAATGACCACAAGTGCATTATCTAGCACCATTCTTTGTAGACGAAGGACTGGGCGGGGGGCTGGGTGCGTAACGAGTAACACAACCCCGTCGACATGTACGACCGGCTCTCCGCAGGTAAAACATACAAAGTAGGCCTTGCCGTCGGGATCATACTTGACCCTAGGGGTGTAAGGGGCATCATGAAGACGTGACGCAACTCCGAAGCGACCAAGAAGGTGGGTATCGGGGGGATGGATGAAGTCGAGAAGTCCCGACAAGAAATTTCTCAATGGCGAGTACAGGAAGAAGCGAAGGATCATTCCTTGCCATGATGAAATGCCGCCCCATCTTGTTGGAGCGAGTGTTGATTTGCTCGTCAGATCCGAGTCTTTGGATGAGTTGAGGTCTCTTGTTTCAATCTTCAGGTTCGTGGTCTGATCCAATTTCGATAATTCTGGGAACAGGCTGGGTGTTGAAGCCCTAGATTGCGTGTCGTTCGTACTGACTTCAGCCATCTCCTGGACAGAATTACTTCGTCAGCTTGGAACTTCACTGAGATGAAGAATGAACCTCAAGTGGAGCAATTTCAACCTTCTCAGGCTCCGCATGCAAATCCTCGCCAACGACCATCCAGGTTCACTGGCTCATACCGCTGTTCTCCAGGTCATCTTCGTCTCTGGTCTTGTCGTTGTTCTGTTGGGCGTAAGACGGAGCAGAAGATGAGCTGGAAGCAACACTAGGGTTTTCCATGATCTGACTTGAATTATTTGTCAACTACGTTGATGGCAGACTTTTGACTGTTAGAAGGCAGCTCATGATGTTGAGTACCATAGAAACCCGACACCAAATCAGAAGATAGAAATAGATACAGCTAGATCACACAAAGCAATTGAAGAGCCAGAGCAAGGAAACAGGCGATATTGATACATGTATCAGATCAAAGGCAATGAAACGGTACCTACTCGAGCTGCACACGAATGTTAGTATGGATGGCGGACAAGTAGTATTGCGTTGTATGACCTAGAGCTAGGCAGACGGTCGAGTTGGTCTCTTGTATTGCGGCATGTATCAGAAAACATGAAGTTGTTGTAGAGCAGACATCAATGTGATAGTGATAGAGTTCGAGTGGGGTCGGCGGCTAATTCGAAGTGGAGCAACGGCAGGGCGAGCCGGAACCGAGATTTGGAAGGTCTTGCCGATTGCGAATGGATGGTACGTAGAGGAACGACGTGGCCATGAAGAAGAGCATATTTGCTACTCAAAGTGATGTCCAATGAGAAGACCTCCTGCGTACGATCGAAGACTGGATAGAATCTCGCGGAAAGTGCCCCACCAAGTAGTACAGCATGATCAAAGTCTTCTTTCAATCTAATACCCTTCCAGCTATCCGAAAGATGAAACCTGGAGCGAGTCAATTATGTCAATCAAGTACTGTAACTGTCGGAATGTGGAATGTCAACTTCGTGTTCCTTGATAAGAAATGTCAGCCAAGACAATTGAGATTTCTTACATTGGGGTGGACTGGCAATGGATCGCAGGGTCCAAAGAGCAGGTCGAGGAGCAACTGCAAATCGATTCGGCGCATGGCGCAAACCAGGCGTCCACGCAAGTCAGAGTGACGCTGATAATGAGGAACAGCCGAGACGTTCCAATGCTCAGGAAGGGACGAACGGACAATAGAAGCCCTATCGATTCCCATAAACTTTTGTCAGTCCTCTCTTTGTTCTTGTATCACCTGTGCTCCCTACCATCCCTGTCCTACCTGCGATCCTATTGAATTCTTTGCAGCCATCGTTTCGAGACCGGTATGCTTGGACGAATAACCCCTTGCATACACCGGACTTTCGAAGACTGCTCCGCTCCACTATATCGTTCTTTGTCACGCGACCTAAGAATTTGAAACCTGCAATTGTCGTCACGCCTAATCAACTTTGCGGCATTCGATCCGATCGTGTCTAGCGATGGATATCGTGTCCAGGAATCTAACGACAACCGAGCCAGCATGGAATAGCACTCCAGCGTGGAAGGTGCCTGGCTGGGCCGAGCCATTGGTATGGACAAATGCTGTTAGTCGGAAAGAAAGAAGCTAATACCGAAATTCGCAGATGGTCGTTATGATCCTCTTCGGAAGCATGATTTTGACCAGGAGAAGAGGGTACGGGATAATCAGAAGCCAGCCAGGTATCTATATGTCAGCTCTGGATACCGACGACACAACTTGTTCATCGGATGAGCTTCTGGGTCGAGACGAGTGCAACGAGGACGACACCCACGAACACATGGTTTTAACCAAACGCCTACCCAAGACACGAAGATTGCTCAGCTTCGCTTTCAAGACGCCGAATACTTCCAGGTTCAAGAACAACTTCCATAGCCGAGTGCTACAGCGCTTTCCCTTTCTGCTGGAAATTTTCTATTGGCTCATCAACTACGCCTTCTACCGCATGACAGCCATATTATCGCAGAAGGTCTTTGCTGGCAGAGGCATTTGGACAGTTGCCGAAAGTCATGGGCTTGCTATCCTGGACTTCGAGCGATACGGGTTTCTCAGTTCTCTGTTCCCTCGTGAGCTGGCCATACAGCAGTGGTTCATGCACAACCATCAGGATGCGTTGAGCCTCTTGAACAGAGCATATGCGTACATTCACATACCTGGAACTGTCAGCTTCATTGCATGGTATTACTACGCCGCACCAGCGCATGAAACCTTCGCAAGGGTACGCCGAACCATGAATCTGACCAACTTCATGGCTTTCACAACGTACGTTTTCTACCCTTGCATGCCTCCGCGGCTGTTGCCAAAAGAATATGGGTTCTTAGACACAGTCAGACATGACGATGGGGAGTCGGTGTGGATGAGTGGTAAGTATGTCAATAGCCTCGCAGCCATGCCGAGTATGCACTTTGGGTACGCTCTCTGTATCGGCTGCACCATGATCTACCACTCAGGGATGTTCGGTGGAAAGCTGGAGTATGACGAGATGGGCAAGGCTTGGAAGTGGAAGGTCTTCTACCTTGGCCTCGGAGTCTGCTACCCAATGATGATCTTAACAAGCATCATTGCAACAGCCAACCATTATTTCCTGGACGCCGTGGTTGCGACGTTATTCGTGTTGGCGGCGTTTATGAGTAACAAGGTGTTTTGTGTCCTTGTTCCCCTCGAGGACTGGTTGTTTTGGGCAATTCGTGCAGAGAGGCCGATTCCCAGTACAGGCGAGAGGCGCAGAGCGCTAGCTAGGCTATCATTTGTAGATAGATATTCGGTTTGACAGTTTTGTGTTGTGTGTTGTAATAGACATGTGATAGACAGATGTGAAAGTTGGATCAAAGTGCAGTCGCAAGCTCGGGCTGGGAGGAAGACGGATTGCAGGTCCGGCGAGTCTGTCGGCTCTTTCACTCCATCTTTCAGCTTCACCTCCAGCTCATCGCCAATTCAATCGCTTTCTCGACGCGTGTTTTCGTGTTTCTCTTCTTAATCACAGCTCTTTCAGCACTCTACGCACACTAGATCGTTACAATGGCCGAACCCGAGGTTGTCATCGACGCCAGCGAGAACAACACTCCTGCACCCACCCAGAGCCAGGACGTCGACATGGGAGGTCAGGACGAGAGTACCCAGCCCGAGAACAGCGTCGACCCCAGCACCGAGCAGCAAGATGTCGAGCCTAGCGGTCTCGAGAACATTGAGCCAGAACTCCCTGCCCGCGTCACTTTCCTAGAGTGAGCAACCGCGACCAAGACGCGTCGAGAGTTCGAGTACTCATGCGACGCGACAGCTACCTCAAATCCCCCATTATTGAGCTCTCTGTTGGCAAGGACGACCATGTTACCGTTCTGCACGCCCACCAGCGTCTGCTGGAGCAGAGTCCCGTCCTGGAGGAGAAGATTGCTGCCATGGCAGACGCCGAGAACGTAAGACCATTGAATTGTCACCTACCCTCTCAATCGCAATTGCTGATCCTGTGTCCTAGCGTCGCATCGATCTCCCTGACGAGGATCTGACCGCAACCGCCTGCTTCCTCGAGTTCCTCTACAAGAACGACTACTTCCCCACCCTTAGCGGCTCCTCGCTCGAAACAGACTCCGAGATCCCCGTCCCAGACACCGAAGGCATGGCCCTCTTGCGCCACGCCCGCGTCTACACACTAGCCCAGCGTTTCGGCGTCCCCGCCCTCGCAACCCTCGCCCACAAGAAGATTCACCTTACCCAAAGCACCGCCCGCGGCGAAATCGAGTACGCCCGCTACGTCTACGGCCACACCGAGGTCTCGGACGAGAGCATACGCAAGCCCGTCGCCGCCTTTTGGGCCACGAGATCACACGTCTTGCGCCACGAGGCCGAAAAGGAGTTCCGCAGCATGTGTCTCGAGTTTCCTCAGTTCGGTTTCGATGTCCTCAGCTTGGTGCTGGATAACCAGGAGAAGAGGACTGCGAGATCAGAGACTACCATCGGCGGTGGGCGCAAGAGGCCGCGTGTCAGTGCTGTTTAGAATGCGGCCACTGCTTCTGACGATACCGCTTCTCCCGCTACCGAGAAGCGCTTGAGGATTCAATGATTCGATGACGCAGATTTCTTCCTTGTTCCTCTACCTGCGCTGGCCTCCATCGTCTTCTGTGCTTGATTGATCTGGAATCTGGATGATGGCTTCATTTGCCTGACATGGACAGGGCAAGAATGGATTGAGACGGATCGCCTTTTGCTTGCGCATTGCTCCAAAAGGCGCACTTCCTTGTAGCTTACCCGACCTTCTGCGCCCCACCCCCTGCACACCCTTTTCTTCTTACATATAAGATGCAACCAAGGACGAAAAGACAGGACAGGATCTTGATCGTCCCGATATATAAGAAACATTCAAACCCCTCAAACACTACATCTGGTATCTTTTTGTCAGGGTGTGCAAGAAATGTTTCTATCGTTACAGGAGATATATATGTATAGTTCTACAAGAAGTGAAATGAGATGCTTTTACTCGATCAATTGAGATGAGAGGTTGGAGGAGACCTTATGCACCACCACCCATCATGCGCCTTAGACGGACACTCAGGGGTTCCTCTTCAGGGGTCTTTGCTTCTTCCGCCTTGACTTCTCGAGTCTCGAACTCGGCCGCTGCTTCCCTAGTGGTCTGCTGAGGCGTGCCTGCCTGGATCGTGCTCAAAGTCGAGGGAGCTGTCTCCATACCCGATGTCTGCTCGGTGCGATCCTGCTCTGCAGGCGCATCAAAAGCCCGATTTTGCGATTCCGGCTTTTCGATCGCGATGGTCTCTTGCATAGCTGCTTCACCCGATGCCACTTCTGCGACGCGAGAATCCTGGTCCTTGTCTAGCTCGACACCCCTTTCCTGCTTGGCGACCTTTTCCATTACCGACGGGTTGCTGTCGTTGGGTGACCTGTGCTTGTAGCGTCTATTCTCTGGCAGCAAGCTTTGCTCGTGCCTTGTTCGCGGCTCGAACCTCGGAGTGAACTTAGGTGTGTCAGTCGATCTGTTGTTACTCAGACCTGTTCCTGCCAGATGTTTGTATTTGGGTCGAACGGCCGGGCGAATCGTCGCGGGCAATCTTCTGTTCATGGGGTCAAGGTTCTTGTCGGAAGGAGTCGCCAGAACGTTGATGACATTCACCGATGCATTCGCAAGCCCTTCCACAATCGTAGGATCTTCAACAAGAAGCTCCCCCTTGTCGTTGTAACGCAGACCAAGTGCGAGACGACGTCCGCCTGTTACGCCCGCCTCGACAGTGTGAAGAGTTGCTCTATAGTCTGGTCCAAGCGCCCCAAGATTGAAATTGCGTGGCTCGCGATACTCGAAGCCAGCAAAAAGATATTTGACACGAATTGATTGCTCAGCCTCGGACTCGGTGTGGGTTTCAAGGTTGAGAGCGGCGTATCCCGGCTTCTCTGAATGTGGTTTACTCATAATACGGATAACCGCACGAGGAATGGGGATTTGCAGAGCAGGGGGTGCACGAAGAGTGGTGTCATTTGTCATACTCTCGATTACTGCTTCAATGAATGACCTGATGCCGGGGTCACGCATAGCGCGTCGTGAAAGAAGATCGTGATCACGCTCGAACCGTATGTCAGCATTATGCGAGGGCAGGTTCAGCTGTATAGCTTCAGTACTGAGTACGGCGCGCATGTCCTTGAAACTGAGGAACTTGCCATCGGGAAGCATGGCGGACATACGCTTTTGTTCGTAAGATGGTAGAGTAGACTCTTTGAGGAAGAAGCGAAGCTGCACAGTTGGAAAGATGGTGGAAGCCAGAATACCTGTCTGCTCGAGAGGAGATGGGATTAGGTGAGCCGTGAGCATAAATCCTTCGCTGACTATTTGCCCTGGCTTCTTCTGGGGAACAGAAGACAGGAGGCTGACGAGACTCTGGACTTTGGAGGCAAAAACCTCCTTGGGATATGTTGCGGGATCTTCGACACTCGAGAAAACACCAGCAGCGCCAGGATAGGTGTCTTTGTTCTGAAGATCATGCAACGACATGCCAATATTTGCCTTCCAAGATGCGAACAGAGTCCTCGGTGGCCATATTTCAGACACAATCTCAGATGTGCCCTCGCGTGAGGTGTCGAGCTTGGAGTTCATGAGGGCAATAGCTTCTCGAATGATGGGGCTGTCACTATGCAAATCTGGTAGCTCAACATTCGAAGGAAGGTTGGCGAAGGGATTGCCATATTCAATATCCAAGGAATTCGCATCAGCAGTAGACCGCTCAGACCTGGGCGACGAGGTGACCCAGCGACCGAGCTGTCGATTCTTAACATGTGACGGTAGGTCCTTAGTTGCTGAGATGGCTTCAAGGCGACAGCCGTCAGCCTCGTGCGAATCGTAGAGGTGTGTGACTCTGACTGGCGGGTTGGAGGGCAAGAGAGCGACAAGAAGACGATGGGCATCATTGATGGCGACATCGACGAAACTAGCAATGCGAAGGCGGTTAGCATTGACGCCGTAGTGGATGTATGTCCTTGTCAGGGCCATAATGTTGTTTAATTGGGCAGGGGTCAATATGTCCTGTAGGGTGAAGGACGAGGAATTCTCTTGTAGAGCAGCGCGAAAGGTTCCGAGGTCAATATCGGCGCTTCTGGCAGGGGCGAAGGCTTCGGCCAGAACATGAGCAATGGCCTCGGACTCAGCCCTCGGGCCTACGATTCTGATAACGTGGTCGGCTTGGTGTAACTGGAAACGAGAATTTTTATAGAATTTGGAGCTCTCGAGCAGAGGCCGCAAAGTGTCGGAGTTCTTTGTGAGCAGCAGACCAAACTGCATGGGTGACAGCAGAAACTCCATCTCGCCCATGGCTGTCTGCTCTTCCTCAATGCCGAGTGCCCAAATTTGACGCAAGATGGAATCTATAACATCGTCTTTGTTGTCCATCTTGCGACCCAGATGCATGGAGAGGCCAACCGTGGGCAGCCGTTTGGCGATGGGAGTGGTACCGGCTTGCCAGGCAGTTCGCTTGAGATGCTGCAAATCCCCCTCTCCGCTACTAATTTCGGTAGATGCAGTCTCGTTGGAGGCACGCGAGCCACGACGCAACCTTTTGACATTAGAGGCAGCGGATTGAGCGGGGGCAGTCTTATGAAGCAAATAACCTCTCAGTTGACTTATAGTGTAGCCATTACGGAGAGCCTGGATCTGGCGACGGAACTCGTCTTCGGTGAAGATATGGACACCCTCTTCAGGCCTCAATGCATCGATGGACTCGAAGACCTCTTGAAGCTTCGGACGAGTTGCTCTTCTGCCTGACATGTTTTCAATGTCCCTTCCTGTCAGGGCAGGCGGCTTGGGCTCGGAGGCTTCGACATGGTCCGGATGTTGGGCGTGTTCTTCTAGCTTCTTCTTTTCTGGACGGGGCTCGTGCAAGTCGCGTAGAACAATGACTTCGGAGCTCTGTCCTAGGCTGTCAATGGACAAGGCCTCTGACGACTCGACTCGCCTCTGGCCGCCCTTCTTGCCACGAATCCTTCCATGGTTTCCGTGGGTGCGAACAAGTCGAAGATGTGATGTTTGAGGCAAAGGCGCAGACGTGGAAACAGTAAAATCTCGAGTTGGAAGGGGCGACTCATCCGAGGATTGGTAGCGGCGGTGTTGGATCTGACGGAGCACGAGGCGCAGGTTGCATCGCAGACATGTAGTTGCGTCTCTCGCTGACGACGGGCGTAACATCAAGATAATCTACATGCGAGGAAGGAGCGTTCCTAAATTCGTCCAGCACTGGATCTACAATCTCGAATCTGGCAGCTTGGCGCTGGAGCCTATCTTATCGCCGAGCACCGTTTCTTTTAATTCCGAGACACGGGCCGAACGCGCCATCGTCATAGGTATCTTTCACATGCCGAGGAAGCCGCTCCTTCCGCAGGAACAGGTAACTCACGACGACAAATTCACAAATTATCGGATACTTAATTGCCGGACCTACTTAAACCATCCCTGCCGCCTACGCCAGAGATGCAGACCTTTGGTGAGGCCAGACCAGTGCAATGGCCGCCGCCTTGAGGGCTCAAACGCTGACCCTCACAGTCCCCAAGGCCCGTCGTGTATGTCTACCACCCAACATCCAACCTCCCAGTACTCCTATTGACTCTGTCTGCAACACAGCCGCGCTTCGACTTCAAACTCAAGATCTTCGACCTCAACAACGTTCCCTTGGTATCCGGCACCTGCTTCGTCAAATGGCACCTTCCCTCGTCCAGCGCTGCCGAACACCGCGGCCGCACAACAAAATGCAACATCAAGGATCACAAGGTCGTCTTTGACTACGACAAACAGACGCCTGTGCGCCTTGTCATTGGCAAGGACCAGATGCTGCAAGAGTCGTGGATCCATCTCGAGATCATACAGGAGTATTCCAGCGGCGGCAAAGGAGAGCGCATTATTTTGGGTCACATCAAGCTCAATCTTGCCGAATACGTCGATACCAACGACCATGGCCACGACTCCGAGGAAGGCGTCACCAGACGTTACCTTATGCAGGACAGCAAGATAAACAGCACTTTGAAGGTCTCTCTCCACCTTAAGCATCTCGAGGGCGATCGGAATTACTACGCGTAAGTTCGAACCTGTCCTTATGAACTCGTCTTTCTAAAGTCCGATCTAGTCCTCCGTTGCGCACTGCTCCTGTTTTCGGAGGTATTGCTGGCATCATGTCTCAGGAAGTTGCAGAAGCCGCCGAAGAAGGCAGCACCATGCCCACCTTGTCCAAAAAAAGCCGTGAGAACGGCGAGCTACAAGACATGTACCGACGAACCCTAGCCGCATCCTGGATAGCTCAGCCAGGGGTAACACAATCTCTCTATACAATCTACACAACAGACCACTGATTCGTTCACATAGGAACTACGAGCCGACGACTGCATCAAGGACATCTTCGCTGGTGGTGATGGCTGGGGCTCGCATCTCGACCACGTCCAACACACCCAACATCTAAACCCTGGCAGCGACGAAGACAAATCCCGCTCAGCGAATCCCACCCCAACAGACAATTCCACCAGGTCACCACGCTCCAAAAGTCCTCTGCTCGGCCACCAGCGCAACGTCAGCAAAGAAAGTGTCCAATCAGACAGGCGCAAAGGCTTCGACGGCTGGTCCAAAGACACGTCTTCTACCAATAACCCCAGTAAGCAGGGCACTTTCGGAGGTCGAAGTAGTCTGCACCAGCAAGCCATGAAGTTCGAACTCGAGTCCTCAAAACGCAAACCCAAACCGGCGAACAACGAGATTGACGAGTTTGACAATCCATGGCGAGAAGACTTGAGCTCGTGGAAGATTGGCAGATCCACCATGGTCTGAGAGGCTGCTTTGCCATGATACCCCTGGAGTTGCTTTGTTTGTGTTATTCATTGTGATGAGTAATGTTGGATGTATGAATAGAAGAGATATCTCTTTGAATTGTATTGGGTTCTGCGAGCGAAAAGCCCAAGTGAAATGTGTTTTTCTTCTTCTTTCAGAAAATACTTGCCCCATGTTGTACCTTTATCTTTCGCTCATTGCACCGTCTACTTTGCAACTAGTGAACGATGTCATGTCTTTGGAGGCTGTGAACTCATGCAGGTTGTCATGTGCATTCGTCAAAGACAGTTCCTGAGAAGCGCTCCCGCAACCATGGCATTGTTTTCTACTACGCCGAGTACTGTCTGCATGCTATCAACAGCACTGCTTGACAAAAGGACAAAACAAGTCACTCTTAACGGACCTATCAACTGTAACCCATGACGTACCCGAAAGGAGAGTAACACCCCTACACAGAATGGATCAACGCCTCAACCTCCTCCCACGACCTCGGCGCCGTAGTCAAATTCTCACACCCATCCTCCTTGACCAAAACGTCATCCTCGATGCGCACGCCACCAACATCCCAATACCTCTCCAAAACCTTCTTGTCCACAAACTTGGCAAACTTGTCCTCTTTCAATGCCGGCTCGATGATGAAGCGGCAGAAATAGATGCCAGGCTCCACGGTGACGACGGAGTTTGCAGGGACCGGGCCGCGGATGCGCAGGTAGCGGAACATGGGGTCTGGGTCTTCGTAGTTTGCATTGCCGCCGCAGTCGTGGGTGTCCATGCCGAGGTAGTGGCCCAGACCGTGAGGCAGGAAAAGAGTGGAGACGCGGCTGTCGAACAACTCTTTTTTGTCGCCGCCGATGAGGATGCCCAAGCGACGTAGACCGTCAATGGCGATTTCGTGGGCTAGAGTGTGGAGGTCTTCCCAGGTGACGTTGGCTTTGAGTGCTTCCATGCATTCGGCTTGCATTTCATCGACAATGTCGTAGATTTCGCGGCTTTCTTTGGTGAATTTGCCTTGTAGGGGGTAAGTGCGTGTGATGTCTGAGCAGTAGCAGTTGTACTCGCAGCCAGCATCGATAAGCAAGTTGAGTTTCTCGGACAGAGGCAAATCGTTGTGGACGTAGTGGAGAGTGGCAGCACTGGGACCTGAAGCACAGATACAGCCATAGGCTTGTTCGCGGCCGCCGTTGCTGATGCAGGCGCCTACAAAAGTGCCCATGAGTTCTCTCTCGTTGCGTGCATTCTTGACCATACGCATGACTTCCGTATGAGCGTGCGAGGAAATGGCGTTGGCGTGACGGATGAGACCAATCTCATGCTCGTCCTTGACAACACGGCATCTCTCGATGGCGTTCTTGAGAAGATCCCAGTTGGTCTCTTCGAAAGATAGGAAGGTGACGTGGTCTGCTACTTGCTTGGGGATAGCCAAGATAGTACCATGAGGATTTTCAGGAGAGGTCAGGTACGAGTTGACTTCTGTCGAAGGCTTGCATGCATCAATGTCGAACCTAGATCAGGTCAGCTGTAATCCGACAGACTAAGAATCAGATTCTGACTTCTCCATGGCTTCCTTTTCGAGCAGCGGCAAGCCCGACCAGATGACATCTTCAGCGTCAATGGGAGGGATGAACAGAGTCAGATAGTCGTTCTTGATATCGTATGCAAGATACGAGTCTGGTACGGCGCATCCAGAGAGGTAGAAGAAAAACCTACGTTGGCTGGAGAAGGAAGTTAGTCTCTACTAGTGTCCTATCAAGAAAAATAGCATCCAACTCACCGGAAATGTGCAGCCTGGTCATCATCCTATTTCCATGCCATTGATTAGCAAAAGGCTTCTCTCTTGTTCCCATTCATCTCTATTCTTCAGCCACAAAACTTGTTTTATTCTTGATTATAGAGAAAGGTAAACATGACCACATACCTCAACCATAGAAGTCTTCTGCGCTTCCAAGTAGATGACACCCTCTTTGGGCCCACCGTTCTCTGCAATGAAAGCAGCAACACGTCTGGCGTGTGCCTTGGCGGGGTACTTGCCCGATGGTGGGGGTGGAAGGTCGTGATTTGCGAGACCCATTTTCTTGTTTTTTTTCCGACCGAGAGTATACGTCGAGAGAAGTAGGTTGGAATAACAGTTGCTCAAGGTTTGGCGTCCTTGATAACAAACACAGAGATTGTGTGGTGTGAACAAGGATACGGGAAACGCCAAGGCATGGAGCTGCCTCGGTGATCGCCTGCCTAATTTGGCTATATACCAGATTGCGAGATGTTGCAAATACAAGAACTTCAAGCATGTATAAGAGGTGATGGGTGTAGGTAAAAGTTTTGGGAATTGTTCATGCATATACATAATTTCGCTGCCTCGATGCTAGCCCGCCTTCTAACAAAGGTGTAAAAACCAGATATAGAAACTTAAGAGAACGCCGTCCTTGAGGATAATGCAATTACGTGTAATAGGAAGCCAGAGAAAAGCACATAAACGCCCATAGAAACATCATTTGTGAAGGAAGTCAGGAGAAATCTAGTCCTTCCAGCGGTTGAGGTACCTCTTCATGTCGGCAGCTGTGGGCTGAGTAGCGGCACCGGCCTGTGGTTCAGTTAGCACAATGCAAGACATATGAGACATGAAGCAGAACTTACTGGATTCTCTCTACTCGTGTGAGACAGAGTTTGAGACTCGGTCACGGTGAAGGTAATGGAGGCAGGAGCTGCGTATGTGCTGTAGATGGTATAACTAGAGCTCGGGTTCATCATGGAGGGAGTTTGTGCGGTGATCTTTGTTCCGGGCATAGGTTGCATGGGTGCGTATTTGATGAGACCGGTCTGAAGACGGTAGGGAATGGTGAACATGCCAGCCTCGACGGCAGCGGCGGTGGTGCCAGCAGCAGCACCAGCTGCAGCCAGTTCGTGAGCGGCAGGAGGTGTGTATGTTGTGTCGGCCCCGGCGGCAGTGACACCTTGCAGGACAGCAGCAGAGAAGACGCCAGTCATGCCTGTCATACCAAAGCGCGAGCTGTAGACAATATCGGTACCACCGTCAACGCCATTGGAGATCATTTGTAGGTAGCTGGACACAGTTAGACGGGGTATGTACGGATTCCTCGATACAGGGCGACATACTATCCATTTTTCGCGGTCGCTCCCAGAGTAATGGGGACAGTGAAGGTAAGAGAGCCAGTGTTGCCCGCGTAAACACCAGCGGCTTTGACGGGGACGACTACTTGCTGCAGTCCTTATCAGCACTGACTCGCAGATTCCAGAGCTTCGGTATCATACAGAAGTACCAGCCGTGTTTCCACCAGCCAATAGATTTAGCGTATAGCCAGCGAATTGGTCGATGGTGGGAGTGGTTCCATCGTCGGCCCAGGTGATGGTGAAAGCCGTACCACCCGCAATTTGTTGACCGGCGACAGGCGACGAGAACTTGACGTCGGCGACGACGGTGGCGGCCAAAGTGGCCAGCACTGTCAAGATGTGGCAGCGCATTGTTGTGCTGTGTGTTGTGTGTTCTTGGACGCGCGGTTCCGAGCGAGATGGTCGCCTGGGGAAATGTTTGGGCTGGACGGCTGGCTTTCGTTGGAGATGCGACGAGTTATCTACGCGGAGCGGATAATGATCGGAGACGACGACGGCGGCAGCAACAGGAGGCGAAGTAGGTAGTATGGTCGGACAGAGGTTACGGGATCAAGGTTGAAGATGCAAATACACACTGTGATGGATGCGACGACGACACGGCCTTGAGTCTTGGCCATTGAAGCGCCTCTCCCGATCGCCGCAAAGCCCCTGACAAGGTTTCACAAGCACCGCCCTTTAATTAGCTACCTACGTTTTCTCTCCTTCGTCATTAGTTCTTCTCCTTCTTTTCGGCCTCTGGCTTTCTGATGCCAAAGTTGTAGTGGTAGTCCATGGGCAACTTCTCTTGCTTGCTGAACACAAAGCCGTGTCGCTCGTACAGAGGCCTTCCAGCTGGACTAGCATCAATATAACATTCCATCTGCTCTCCGTCTGCCAATTCAGTACCATACTCCAAGATCAATCCACCTGCGCCGCGGCCCTTGTGCTTCCCGGCAGTCATGAGGAGTTCCATATCTTTGATCAATCGTGTCAGTTCAGATACGTTGACATTTATCCCAATCAGTAGTGGAAACTCACAATAATGTCTCCGCCCCTCCATCATCTCCTGCCGATTCCTCGCAAAAGACCCAAAAAGCGCATCAGCAGTCTCTGTATCAAGATATGGATCCAGAGCACTCCATCTCTGCTCTTCATATCCTGGCTGCTCGTCTTCAATCCGTTTCTTAGGCTTCACCCATCTCCCATGACTGATGATCTCTCCAGACCTTTCGTCTGTCACTTTCAAGCAAATGGTATATGGATCTTTGCATGCAGAGCGAAACAGTTCTGCCCAAGCATCTCGACCTTCTGCCGTGTCGGGCATCATGCGTCTGAAATAGGCATGGTCGTGGAACGAGAGGAAGAAGAGTGGTGCGATTGCTTCGGCGTCCTCGACAGTAGCATATTCGAGCACGAGACCGTTCTTGTGTGCAAGCGTCATTTTGATGAAGCTTGTCAAGGTCAAAAGTTTGAAGGAGTAGGTATGTCAATAGAGAAGACAATGACCGTCAAGTCTGGCATCGCCCGTCAACCCCACTGGCTCG
>JALPCE010000114.1:0-66525 GCA_026538705.1 Aureobasidium sp. GC_Fusr_1
GACCTAGTTTAGTAATCTAATATATGTAAGATTAGCTAAATATATACTAAAAAATAACGAATTTATACTTACTTAATCTAAGTAGTAGGTTAAGTAATTATCTATAATTATAATTAACCTCCTTCCTAGAAAAGGCTCGTATTAAGGTAATACTACTACCTCTAGCTAGTATTTATATATAGCTTAGATAACCGCTCCCTTAACGACGAGAGTTACTCTAGGTAGGTAACTATAGATATCTAGCGCTAGTAGTACTAAATACCGAGTCTTATTTACTAGCTCTAACCTTATATACGTAGGTAGGCCTATTTAACTCTACGACCTATAGTAGAAGAGGACCTTCTTACTTACTATAGACTTATTAAGAAATATAACTATATTAAGGGGGTCGATATTAATATTAAGGCTACGAGCTATTAGATTATAAAGTTTCTTAAGGTATATACCTTACTAAGAGGTCGATTAGTAAGCTATAATATATGTATTAACCTTTTTTAAGAGCTTCTTCTTAGCTAGTAGGCGAGATATAGTTATAATACTAACCTTAACCTTAAACTAACACTATAATTTAAAGACTAATTCTTCCTACTATAGGTCGTTTTAATAAGTAAATAATTCGACGAGGTATTTACATATAACTAGCGTAATCTTCCTTAGAGTACCTCGTTACTTAGTAGTACTAATTAGCTTCTAAACCTAACTAAAGAGCTTAATATTCTTCTTTATATAATAGAGCGTAGTTTAGCGAGTATAAAGAACTACTTTTTAAATAGTATTAACATTATAGTTATCTTAAAATATGGCCTCGATAAGGTCCTTATTATATTTACTAAGAGACATTATTATAGCGTGAATTAAAGCCTAGATTATACGCCTAAATTAGCTCTAATATCGCTTAGAAGCTAGTAGTAGTAGGAGGGTAAGTACTTATAGCTATTATACCTTAAATTCGACGTTAATAGCTAACTAGACGGTGTATAACGACTGAATAGCTATGAAATCGATGAAATTAGAGGTCAACTTCGCGGGAGGGGGTGGCGAAATCCCACGAATTCTGTTAGCGAGAATAATCTTGGCCAATGCGGAATGACGCAGCGCGGGGCATCGGGTTACTATTACGGTGCTCGAAACACCACACCAAGGCTCGGTGGACCGAGGAGCGCGTGTTTGGAGCAGGTTTTCTGAAAGCTGCAGCGTTCCTTCCAATTTCGAGTTGAACGTTATCACTCCGAGGCGTGCCGGTCTTTCGTTTCCTTGTTTCTTTCCCCTCCTTCGCCTGCTGCCTATCTCCAACTGGATTCTCAGGTCTCTACGCGATCCAAATCTCCGAGGTCGTGTGCACGCAATCTAAGCATCGGCTCAAATCTACCGTCCAACAAATTCCCTGTACGACAGGATGGGTCTCATTGGAAAGACGTCGCATGTCGACTCGAACGACGAACAAGTTCGCGACTCTGATCATGCTGAGAAGAAGGGTGCTGCCGACCACATCAAGCATCCTTTCTCTGACCTGAGGCAGAAGTTGAAGGAGTCATCGCTCTACGACATCAAGGTCAAGGCCGTCCATGCGAAACACAAAATCGGCAAGTGGCAGAACCTTGTCAATCCCAACCACCGTCACGACGAAGAGCACGAAAAGGCTACCGACAAGAAGAGAACGAGAATTGCCGAAGGTCATCGCTTCGAAAGTTTTGCTCCCGAGAGAGACGGAAACAAGATCAAATGGTACATTGATGGCCGCGACTACTTCCACGCCGTCTCGGTCGCACTTGAAAGAGCAAAGGAAACCATCTATATCGAGGATTGGTGGCTGTCGCCTGAACTCTTCTTGCGCAGACCTCCCTTCACTACCCAGGATTGGCGTTTGGACCACGTCTTGAAGCGTGCAGCCGAACGTGGTGTTCAGATCTACATTATTGTCTACAAAGAGGTGAACCAAGCTCTTACTTGTAACTCGGCACATACCAAGCGCGCCCTTCGTGCTCTATGCCCCGAAGGCACTCCTGGCCATGGCAATATCCATCTGTGAGTACAGAACAGCTCTTTTACGCCCTGAGTACGTTCGAACCGCGTTACTGACCTCATGAAGCATGCGCCACCCGGATCACAATGTCTTCGAGAACGCTGGAGATATGACCTTCTAGTAAGTTAAACAAGCAGTATAGTAAAGCTCCGCTGACCAAAAAAAAGCTGGGCCCACCACGAAAAGTTCATCGTCATCGACTTCGATCTTGCCTTCATCGGAGGCCTGGATCTTTGTTTCGGTCGCTGGGATCAAATGCAACACCCATTGGCCGATGCTCACCCCGCTGGTGTCGAGGGAGAAATCTTCCCCGGACAGGACTTCAACAACAACAGAATCATGGACTTCCAGGACGTCCAAGATTGGAAGAGCAACGAATTGAGCAAGGCCGATTATGGGCGTATGCCATGGCATGATGTGGCCATGGGCGTCATCGGACCTTGCGTTTATGATGTCGCCGAGCATTTCCAGTTGCGCTGGAACTTCGTCAAGCGTGACAAGTACAAGCGTGACGAACGTTTCGACTGGCTTACTCTCGAGGGCCGCGAAGGCGAAGATGAGGATCTGATTGCAGTCCAGCGGCCTAAGTATCCTGTTGGAGAGTACATTCACCACCCATCCTCACCCATGAACGTCAAGACGGGTAGACCGGACCCCAGTAATGTCCAAGGTAGTGTTCACGCACAGATTGTGCGAAGCAGTGCCGATTGGTCAAGTGGTATTTTGACCGAGCACAGCATTCAGAATGCGTACTGTGAGATTATTCGAAACGCTCAGCACCTTGTTTACATTGAGAACCAGTTCTTCATCACTTCAACTGGCGAAGAACAGGCTCCCATCCACAACCAAATTGGTAAGGCTATCGTCGATGCTTGTGTTAGAGCAGGCAAGGAAGGCCGTAAGTTCAGAGTCATCATCATCATTCCGGCTATTCCTGGATTCGCTGGTGATCTGAGAGACAACGCCGCTGCTGGAACCAGGTAAGTCGGATTGATATACCAATTTTGATGTGGAGACATGCTGACATACTTATAGAGCCATCATGGACTATCAATACAAGTCCATCAATAGGGGCGAACACTCTATCTTCGGTCAGATCAGGAAACAGGGTGTAGAGCCCGAGAACCACGTCTTCGTCTTCAACCTTCGCTCATACGATCGACTCAACAAGACCCCAGCGATGAAGAAGATGGAAGATGAATCCGGTGTCACTTACCAAGAAGTACAACGTGCTCAAGCTGAAGAGATTATGTCTTCAGGTGTACATGGTGGCGCAGAGTCATCCTCCTCAGACGAAGGTGAATCTGAGGATGATGAGAAAGAGCACTACTCAAGCCGCAAGAACAAGTTCGAGGCCCGTAGAGCGGCAGCTGGACTTAGAAAAGATCAGGTCATCAGTGAAGACAGTGTGGCTAAGAACGCTATGTTGGGCGAGAAGAAGGTCAGCGAAGAAAAGTGGGACGAGAATGATCTGGAACAGGAAAAGGCAAACTGGGTACAGGAAGAGCTCTACGTTCATGGAAAAGTAAGCCGACTTTCTGTCTGTGGGATAGACACACATGCTAACCTCTTGTCAGACATGCATTGTGGATGATAGGATTGCTATCTGCGGAAGCAGTAACATCAACGATCGTTCGCAGCTGGGCTACCACGACTCGGAACTCACGATCATTATGGAGGACACCGAAGCGCTTCCTTCGATCATGGACGGCCGCGAGTACCAAGCCGGTCACCACGCCGCAACTCTTCGTCGCATGCTGTGGCGTGAGCACTTGGGCTTGTTGCCCGCCCAGCCCCTCGACGCAAGCGAAGACCCCAATGCCCAACCTCCGGATGTCTGTCCCAACCACTGGCACGAGGGCGACGAGTGGGATAAGCTTGTGACAGACCCCTTGTGTGACGATGTCTGGAACTTGTGGACTCAGCAAGCGACCACTAACACAGAAGTCTTCCGTCACCTATTCCACGCAGATCCTGATGACAACATCCGCACATTCGAGGACTATCAGAACTTCCTCCCGAGAAACGACACGTAAGTTGACCCCATAGATCCATGATGCTTGTGATTATCATGCTAATGATATTTGTACTCTAGGAAGCAAGGTCACTTGTACAACAAGTACATGCCCGACGAAGAAGTGAAACGCGCCCTCGACAAGATCAGAGTGAGTCGATCTTATCGGTTCAAATCGATACACCACATACTAACTTGGACCAGGGACATCTTGTCTGGATGCCGCTGCACTTCCTCGAGGATGCAGAGATGGCCGAAAAGGGACTTGCAGTCAACTACTACACTGAGAGTATCTACACTTAGGTGTTTGAATGTGTCCAACGACGGTGAAATGACGAAGCTGGTTCTGGAGTGGATGGTGTTTGATGAGATATCCTTCTTGATGATGGGATCACGTTACATATTAGTCATTGGTATAATTATGTTTTGCATGTTTATGACACACTTTCACCCCCTCTCCAAAGTTACTCCCTCAAGGGTGGTTGTAGAAGTTTAGGCTACTACATGATCTGTAGTCATCTGCATGGATCGGATGAATCTCATATCAGGCCTCTCCTGTAGATTCACACGGCAAGACTGTAACCATTTTGACAATAAAGTGGGATTTCTTAAATGCCGAAGACGTGGGTGGAGAAGGTGTATTGTTCTATCGTGGAAGTTTTCTTGTCCTTATGGAGGGCTTGGAACGGTCAACATATCATATGCAGAGGCAGAGGCAGAGGCAGAAAAGAGCTTTGATTGATATGTGCACGGTGCTATTCGTGATATGTCGAAATCTGATGGTGCCAAGAAGAAAGAATGCAATTCCAAAGGAACGCATGTTGCCGCAACCGGCTCAGCAAGTGCGGAGTCCATCTTCATGGGGCGCTGTCCAAGGGACCAAATGGTTGTGTTCGTCATGTTGTCGTCCTCAGAGGTGTCAGAAGGTGAAGCAATGAGCAAGCGTTCGAGGAAGGAGGGGTTCCGCGGGGTACACCGACTCGGCGATTGGCAGATCCGTGATATGATATGATTGCGAATCATCCAGCATCAAGATGAATGTATCAGTTGGGGCAGGTCTAGAAGTTGAGGTCAGAGATGTCGTTGCAAGTATAATGACTGAATGGAAACACACAGCGCCACAAGAGCCGCAAGACTTTCCACCCGAGACGGCGGCACCGCATTTGGGACAAGCTGAGTGAGACATTGCTGCTAGAAACAAGATTCGTTGCTTGGTTGATCAGAGGGAGTGGTTGCTGCTGGATGAGTGTGATGAAGCTGAGGTATGCGAGTAGTGTTGTTGTCAAGTCGAAGAAACAGGAAAATAAGAAAGATGGAGTGGTTGGATGGTCAGCAGATATAGAGCTCCAGCCTCACAGCGGCCACCCCACGCAACATAGTACACATTCGCTTGTAGTGTGAGCGGGACGACATGTGGTTGGAGGAAGTGAGGCTTGACCGCTACTCTCACTCGAGTCGCCAACCAGACTGCCTGTAGGTATCCCCTTGACTGTTTAGAAACCGGAGGACACCGAAGGTACTGTGTTTGGCCAAGAGTATTGTCCTGGCGTCTGCATCAGGATACTATCACGCGACAGCGTGCAGCCAGATAATATGGGACCCAACTTGAGCTTACATCGTACACACATCGACTTCTTGATTCTACAAGTGACAACCAGCGACAGGTACTAGGCATAAGACAGTAAGGTGTTTGTGCTGGTGACTGCAGTGGTGCCAAGTGATATGGCGCTAGCGGCGATAACGGAGCAAGCAAGCAAATAACTTCTGGTGGAGCAAAAAAGGATCGAAGCTCACTACCTCATCATGTGAATAGAGCAGTGAAACAGAACTCGCCTCGACGCGATCAATCCAACCTCGTCCACGTCGAACGTCGAACGCCCGCGTCTTCCGACCTCCGTCACCCAAACAACAACCTCGACCGTCGACAATCAGCATGCGTCGTACTTGCGTCTTCGGCGGCCTCAGCCATCCAGAGCTGACCGACCTCATCTGCGAGAAGCTCGGCAGGAAACCCGACAAGGTCGAGCTCAGGAAGTTCGCCAACGGAGAGACCAGTGTCGAGATCAAGACTTCGGTGCGCGACCAGGATGTCTTCATCGTCCAGAGTGGATCCCACAAGTACTTATGCCCGACATGATTGATCGCACGCCTGGCTGACCTCCCCAGGACCAATGACGATGTCATGGAGCTGCTCATCATGATTGCTGCTTGCAAGGGAGGCTCGTCCAAGTCTGTCACGGCCATCATGCCCTACTTCCCCTACTCGCGCCAGTCCAAGAAGAAGAGCCACCGTGGAGCCATCACCGCTCGCATGATTGCCAACTTGATGCATGTCGCCGGCGTTAATCATGTTATCACCATTGATCTCCACGCCAGCCAGATGCAGGGCTTCTTCAAATGCCCCGTTGACAATCTGGTCGCCGAGCCCCTCCTCGCTCGCTGGATCCGCAGCCACGTACAGAACTGGAGGGAGGGTGTCGTCGTCAGCAAGAACCCTGGCGGTACCAAGCGTGTGACCTCGCTGGCCGATGCCTTGAAGTTGAGCTTCGGCATCGTCACGACCGACAGAGTCCGCCACAACATGGGCCAGAGCATGTACAACAGCGTTATCTACCAATCCGCTACCGGCGAAAACATGCCCCCGATCGAAGTCCAGTCTGCTGCACCCGAAGAAGTCGAGGCCGAGCAACACATTGATCTCGACCACGCTCCCCCAATCGAGCACGACTTTGCTCCTCAGGCCGGCTCCAGCAAACCTTCCGACTATGCCAACTCTGAAGCTCGCCCCGACAACTTCTCCCGCCGTCCTGCTAAGCAGCGCTCAACAACCGCATTCAGCAGCAGGCTGCTGGGTGCCCCTGCTCTTCCCAGTCCTTTGGCCCAGTTTTCACGACCCGACTCTTCCGACGGTGTGAACAAGGAAGAAGAGGAGGACAACTCAACCAACAGACCCAGCCGCCCCAGCTTTGGTCTTGACGGTCCCCCTAAGATGCACCGCACAGCCACCGCTCTCGGTACCGTACAGCCTCCTGCCGAGCCCAGCACCGACAATGAAGACGAAGAGGATGCAGACGAATACACAGATGAGCGTGCCCGCAACGTTATTACCGGTCGCCTGATTCACGGTCATCTTGTCGACGATGATTTCCCTTCTCCAATCATGTCCGCCATGTCGAGCTCCACCCCCGGACTCTACCCCATGAAGAGCACCGGTTCCGATGACGAAGAAATTCCCGACCACATGATGAACTCCTTCATGTCGAACACCTCATCCCGCCGTCCGGACTTTGCCCTTGGTGGTACTGGCGACGCCACAGCTTCTGACGATGAAGAGGAAGAAGCCCTGCAGGATCCCGAACTTGAAACCACCATCACACTCGTCGGCAACGTGCGCAACCGTCCCGTCTTCATTGTTGACGACATCATGGACAAGGCTGGCTCCTGGATCGCCGCAGCCGAGACTGTCGTCAAGAGGGGTGGTGCCACAAAGGTCTACTGCATGGCCACTCACGGTCTCTTTGGCGGCGATTGCCTGCGCGAGATGGATGAATGCGAGGAGATCGAAGCCATCGTCGTCACCAACGCCTTCCCCATTCCCGAGGAGAAGCGCAAGGGCATCCGCAAGCTAGTCATCTTGGACGTGAGCACCTTGCTCGCTGAATCGATTCGCCGCAACCACCACGGTGAAAGCATCAGCCAACTCTTCATGCATCACGATTGATTACGGAAACGCAAACGGTCAATGAAAACATGAATGGGGAACAAGGGAAAAAAGGAGATTCAAGGGTCTGGTTGCTTCGATTCCATTTTCTTGCTGTTAATTGCATCTTGGCTCTGGCGTATAATAGGCGTATCATCGAGCAGAATAGGGAGGACCATATGAAGACACCGGGCAAATTCACTGCACGTCTCTAGGACATTGCTTAGTTAGCATAACACATTTGATGTTTTGAAACATCTTTTCATCTTTCCAGTAATCTCTCGACCCTTTGCGTGTAACCTTTTAAACAAACAATCGTGAAAATTCCAAGTAACAATGGCATAAATGCTCAGCTATTTCCATGGCTCATATAAGTGCTGATATCGATCCGGAGGACATCTCGGGACCCATTGACACGACTGCCGTCCCCCCGGGCCGCAACGGAGCCTTCGCAGCACCAAAACCCCCATAGCCGAAACATGCCGTCGGACCCGACCTCCTCCACTTTACCAAGACAATTTGCACAAAAAAAAGGTCACATGCAAAAACAGCTCCAGAACACAACAAGAGAAATGATGGCGGAAGAAAAGATGGTATTTAGGAAGAAAGATGGGTAGGTGGATGTATTGTTACAACGAATAAAAACAGAAATTAGGGACAAAAAGGCAGGCACGAAACAAGGTGGGAAAGAAAAAAGAGGAACCAAGAAACAGGGGAATATATAGATATGATGTTTTTTCGTCAAGTCTCTCTCTCTCTCTTTCCCTCCCCTCACCACCATTCGTGCCATTCATTTTGCTCCAGTGACGAAGTGGTATTCTAAGCGAGCTTCTGGATGACGGCGGCGGCGTACTCGTGGGTCTTGGCCGAACCACCAAGGTCACCAGTGATGGTCTAGAAAACAGAGTTAGTGTTATGTTGTAATAGTAGAAAGCAGAGAAAAAACATACCTTGCCCTCGGCAAGAACATCGAAGATGGCCTTCTGGATTCTGTTGGCCTCGGTGTGGAGACCCATGTGTTGCAGCATCATGATGGACGAAAGGAGAAGAGCAGTGGGGTTGGCAAGGCCCTTGCCAGCAATGTCGGGAGCGGAACCGTGGACGGCCTCGAAGATGGAGCACTCGTCACCAATGTTACCCGAGGGGGTAAGACCAAGACCACCGATCAAACCAGCGCACATGTCGGAGAGAATGTCACCGTACAGGTTGGGCATAACCAGGACCTTGTCGTTGTAAGGAGTAGGGTCAGTGACGACCTTGAGGCAGGTGTTGTCGAGAAGCTCGGCATCAAACTCGACGGCGGGGAACTCCTTGGAGAGCTCGCGGGCGGTGTTGAGGAAGAGACCGTCGGACATCTTCATGATGGTGGCCTTGTGGACGGCGCGGACCTTGTTCTTGCCAACCTCCTGGGCGTACTGGAAGGCGAAGCGCAGGACACGCTCGGAAGCCTGGCGGGTGATGAGCTTGATGGACTGGACGACGCCGTCGACGACGATGTGCTCGATGCCAGAGTATTCTCCCTCGGTGTTCTCACGGATGAGGACGGTGTCGACGCCATCGTAGGGGGTCTTGTAGCCCTGGATGGACTTGCAAGGACGGACGTTGGCGAAAAGGTTGAAGGTACGACGGAGAGTCAGGTTGAGCGAGACGTGACCCTTGCCGACGGGGGTCTAGAATGGGGGTGTTAGCGGGGAGCGCATGCAGCGAGAATGAGAGAAGAGTTGGCGGGGGTTGCGCGGGTGGACGTTTGGGCTGTGGACGTACGGCGAGGGGACCCTTCAGGGCGACGTAGTTGCGCGAGATGGAGTCGATGGTCTCGTCGGGAATGACGGTCTTGCCGTCCTTCAGGCGGGGGGTGACATCGACGGGCTCCCACTTGATGGGGACGTTGGCGGCCTCGAAAATGTCCTTGACCGACTGGGAGATCTCGGGGCCGATACCGTCACCCTCAATGAGCGAGACGGTGTACTTGCCGTCGTTGCCCTTGGTACCCTTGAACTTGGCGACTCTATCGTCCGAGGCGACAGCGTAGGAGCGAGCAAAGGAAAGTCTGGTGAACTGCTGCTGTCTGGCCTGGCGCAGGCACTGGCGTGCAGGGGTGGCCAATGATCGGGATCCAAGCATGTTGAAGGTTGTGGGTAGAGGGACGAGAGACGACGACGGGAGGGAGTATGCTGCCGGTAAGAGTTGCGAGGCAGAGCAGTGGGCGGCAGCGACAGCGAGTAGGTGCCGGTAGAGCAAAGTCGAAATGCCAAGGCTGCCGTCCAAAGCAGCTGGCCGATCGGTCAAATTCGGACCGCGACAGCAACAGCTGCTGCTCTGCATAACCCCCACACTCGCGTGCATAACAAATGAGCCATCCCCACATAGGTAGTCATACTCCTAGCCGCATCCATCGACTTCTAGGCACAAGCACTCTTTGATCACCCAAACACAAATGTCTGCCGAAGTCGAGCGAGAGCTGTTGAACCACTACAAGCTCGACTCTCTCTATCCCTCGGAATGGCCGGACCGGGATGACGACGACTACAATAGCGATGCCGACAACGACGCGACAAACACGAACCACAGGGAGTCCAAGTTCGCTGCCTTGGATCGCTCAGTCTCTGTTGGAGGAAAGAGGGCCGACAACAGCGTGCAGAAAGATGAACCCGATCCGCTAGGCATCATCCCGAGTGTCGTCCACGAACTGCGCCGTCGTGGTTTACCTGTCGAGGAGAATCTCCGTCTGCGCAACCGCTTCATGCTGTCCTCGACCACCTTCTCACCCAACCTGTTCCTGTCGCAAGTCCACCACGACGCTTCGACCGACTCTCTCCTCAACGGTCTCCACTTCTTGTCTAGCTCTATCGAGCAAAAGTCTGCCTCACTCAAGTTGCTGGTCGAATCCAACTTCGAACGCTTCGTCAAAGCCAAGGCTACCATCGACAATGTATACACCGAGATGCGCACCCAAGGCCAGCAGGCTATGCCAGTATCACCTGGCCACCAGCGAAGACACTCGAGGCACACCAGTCGAGGAGGCATATCGCACTTCCGTACTCCTAGCGGAGCTCTGTCCCCCTCGGTCGCAAGCAAACTTCCAGACAAGAGAAAGAATGCCTTGACAAAAGAGAGCGAATATGGTGTTCTTGGCATCAAGGCTCCTCTGATCGAGCTTGGTGCCAAAGCTGAGGAAGTCTGGGGCCCTGCACTGGGCGGCCGCGAAAAAGAAGAAGATCTCAAGTCTGTGCTAACCTATCTTGAACAACATCGTGACGTTTTCGAAATCGGTCAAGCCCTGCAAGACGCAATTCGTAAGAAGGACTATGACTCTCTTGTAACCGAATACAACCGTGCTAAGAAACTTGCGAATGATGCCACGAGAAAAGCTGAATCTGGTCAAGATGTATCAGATTCAGACGTGCATCAGATCTTGGTCGCTGCAAAAGTTTGGTCAGATGCTCAGTCTCAAATTGGTGCCTTCAAACGCGAATCTCGTAAAAACCTTTCTGCTGCCAGGATCCGCCGTTCTACGCCATCTACTGCTGCTCAACCTGACACAACCATGACTCTGATCGCTACTCTTTTGCAACTCGACATGGATGACAACCCCATCACATTCTGGCTGTTTAGTCGATACAACAATCTCAAGGAAAAGCTCACTCGCTCCTTCGATCGTATGCGCATAGAGATCGAAGTTTCAAGGCGGCGTTTAGCATCAGCAGAACCACCTAGTCTCCAAACATCGAAACTCCATCTTCAATCTGCTGTAGCCAACCTTGTGCAAGATCGAAGCTCGAACAATACTTCTAATGCAATGGACGCTTCCAAGATAATCGATTTCTGGGAGAAGATTCTGAGCGCATTAAACAGTTTGTTGTCTGCACAAGGGGGCCTGTTAGGAGAGATAGTCGAGTTTTGGGAGACTGCAGACTCGTTCATCTCTCACAAAGCCCAGAGAAATCTACCTACTGGAGTTTTTGCTTCAGAGGGCCGTCAACATCTTGATCTCAGGGAGGACGAGATAAACCGCCTTCGTCAATCTGCTATCGATCTGCTCAATAGTATGCGCGAAAACATCTTCTCGTTCTTCGTCGACTCGCCAGTTGAAGACATCTCATCCCTGTTCTCGCCCGTTCCTGCAACACCCGACACTTCATCGTCTGGTCTGGCCAGTGATCAGCGCATGTTTTCATTCGATGTGAACAACATTCCTGAACCCTCACCGAAACGAGGAGAATCTTGGGAGAAGTTTGCTTTCTGGGCGCCATATGCAAATTCGTTGAGCGGTGTTCATTATCTCAGCAATATTTTGCTCCTCGTTGGAACGTCAGCAGGCGAGATTGCTAGTCTTTCCCTCGTCAGAGACAACTACCGTATGGCAGAACAGCTGAAGACCATGGTCAGCGGAGTGCGCGAACGCTGCATTCAGGCTGTTTGCGCTGCGTGGAACGTCGACTCTGACAAGACCAGATATCTCGAAGACTGGACGCGGCATACAGATCGCCGCGATCTCACAAACATGCCATTCCGCTTCAGTGCTTTTGAGGAAACCATCCTTAGTGACATGCAGAAAATTCTGTACATCTCTGGCGCAATGTCGCGTCCTGGTTATGAGGATGTTGTTGGACCACCACCGACCAAGCTTCTCCAGATGGTCAGACACCAGTTTATCACCAGCATATACAAGACGCTTAGTGGCGCTGTGGAGAATGCAGAGAAGAACAAAAAGATTGGAGATTCCGGGATCGATGACCCAGATGGTCTAACAGTACCGGTGACGCAAAGAGGCTCGGCCGCAGACAGCAACGTTGCGACCACACAAGCAACAGACAAGGTAAATCGGACATCGCCCGTCACATAAGTCGTCAAGAACTAACATTGATGTAGAACGTCCGCCTACTACTCACACTCAGCAACTTAAATCATCTGCGGCGCGAAGTGGTGCCTCAGTTGATTTCGCAATTCGAGTCCTCTTTCTCAATCAAGTTCACCGATGAATCCAAACAGATCCGCGACGTACTCAAACAGATCGATGATCGTCTATTCCTAGGCTACGTCAAACCCACGACCACACAACTTCGGGAAGTCATCACAGCTGGCATCTCCTCTCCAACTTGGTTACCTAAGACCTCAACAAGACCCACGAATGCTCGTCCCTACATTTATGACGTGCTGCTTGCTTTAGTGCTGGTACATACCGAAGTCTCAACGACAGCAAGCACATTAACCTCGCCTCTTCTATCCCACTTTCTCGAATCCGCCAGCGAATCCCTTCTCGCAGCTTTCTCTGAGCGTCGCTCCTACTCTCTAACGGCCCTAATGCAAGCGACGCTCGACGTCGAGCTGCTCGCCCAGACCCTCTCGAACTATACCACCGAAAAAGCCTCGGAGATTCAATCGAAGATATACTTGGTGCTTGACGAGAGAACGGATGCAGATGCAAGGACTAGATTGCAGGCCGAGTTGCCAGAGATGAGAGCTATCTTGAAGAGGTTGAGAGAGGGTACCAAGGGACAATTTGGATGCTTCAGGAGAGAGAGAAGGGTCAGAAGCGACAGGCCTGGTAGCTCGAGAAGTGGTGGGACTGCAGGAAACGGGTCGGTGGTCGGATAGAAGTGCAACACAACAAATATTTGTTTCCCGTCAATTTGATATTGTTATAGTTGTTGGTGAGATGTCATCATGTCTTTAGACGCACACTGACTGCAGGTCGTGGAGGAGATACGGCAGGGAAAGCGCGATTGCGAAATTGCTCTTTCCTGGACTACGAGATCCAGGCAGACATCGTTCTTTCTCTCAACACTTTAGTTCAATGCAAAGGTAAACACAAACTTCTCAGCCGACCTTTTCTTCATCTACAATCATTCCAGCCAACATCATCGAGCCACAGCGCATCTATCAGCGACGATCAGCCACGCGGCACGCTTAACTCTGCTTTCCTCAAGGGGATTGTGAGACTCGAATCTACCGCTCAGGCATCCCTCTGCTGAAGCTTTGATGCTGATTCAAGTCTGCTTTTGCGCTGTCGAATCGGGTTGCGTGAAGAAGCGGGTTGGCCTATCGAAATATGATGACTTTCGTTCGGATGTTGGTAGAGGATTCATGAAGTTGAACTTGTTGGTTGGTGAATCTATACGCTGGTACATCGTTGCGAGCTGACCTGAAACAGACTACACTATGGCCCCGGTTTAGAGAATCCGAGATGCAATACTCTCTTCTTCTGCGTACTCATCGTATCCCTCTTCGGCCAATTGCTCACCAGCCATGACGAATCTGTCCGCATCTGTGCTCTCGATCCACCGTTCACCGACTTTGCCAGGCTGCTTCCACGTTGGCACCTCTCCTGGTCCGGCCTTTCCTACGCCTCTTTCCCTCCACTTCTTCGGAGGCTTGAGACCTTGCTCGGCCATCTCGGTCCATTTCTTCTCACCCCTCTTCTCCCATCTCTCTCTTCTCTCCTCAGCTTCATCTTCGCTGGGCTGCCATTTGCTCTTCAGAATTCGTCGAATGGCCTCTGGAGTGACTTTGAAATGCTCAGCCAGAACAGCTGTGCTAAAGGTCTCTGGTGATTTGGCATGCAAAGCTCTGATACCAGCCAACGCATCTGGGGAAATTCGTTTCCTAGGGTTCCAATTCTGCTCTCCGAATTTTTCTTCCAGAGCTGCTTTTTGTACTTTCCAGCGGTCTGCATTGCGGTTGCGCTCTTTCTGGGCTTGCTTGGCTGCTGCTTGCTCATGAACAAGCTTTTCTACTGCCGCCTTCTTTGCAGCCTTTTCTTCTGCCTTTCTGGCCTTTATTGCTAGGGCTATCTTGTCGGCTTTTGCTTGAGAAATGGGCTTGGGACCTGTTGCTGACGCGATCAAGGAGGCAACATCGGCAGTCTCTTGGTCTTGGGCCGCTTGTTCCAGGACGGCCGTTTGGACTTCTAAAGCCAAAGCTGCCCTCTTTGCCTTTCTGTCTGCTTTTGCCTCTGCTTTGGAGGCAGCCTTGGAGGATATTACTGGCCCTGTTGTGGTCTCCAAGTCCCGAGTCGTCCGTTCCGGCTGGGTCGCCTGTGTCTCCGCAGTTTGCGCTGCTTTCCTTGCCCTCTTGCGTGCATTTTTGCCAGGATATTGCTGTACTGCTGGAGCGAAGAAGATATTAAGCCTTTGACTGAGTGAACCCAGCTCACTAGACTTGAGCTTAGGTTGTGCTAATAAGTCTGGGAAGAATATGGCATCGACCGCCTGGTCTCGATCTTTTAGATCCAGTTGCTGGATGCGGGCGTCCCTGACGACTGGATCGGCTGTGGTCTTCACTTGCTCCTCATGTATGACCACTTCCGGCTCAAAATCTTCTATGCTCCCTAGCTCTTCATCCGGATCAAAAGGCTCGGACGTTTGCCGATCTTGTTTCGATTGCGCCGGTTCGGACGAAACATTTGTGGTCGTAGCGAACTGCTTGTGTGGTGCAGTGGTCTCGAAAGGTACGAAGGCGTCATCGAGCGAGCTAGCAACAGTATGTTCTTGAGAAGAAAGGAGTCGCGGCGACGAATGGCGTATCTGGAGGCTTGATCGTGTGCTCAGGTTCCGAAAGCTGATGTTGTTTCGTCTCTGGCGGATGTCAAGACCAGCGACATCTCTGACGAATGCTTCTAGAGCTCGCACAGAGCAAGGGCACCTATATGATCGCTGCATCTGGAGTTTGAACAGAATGGTTGTGTTTCCACTAAACAAGAGGGTCGAGAGACCGAGATAATTCGCCCGTATTGGTCCTAGACCGCCTGGCAGACCCTATCTCCGTCAACTCCGGACACCTCGATGGTCACTGCTTCGTTCGACCAACACGCACTCCGTCCTTCTTGATGTCCACGACCAACAACTCTGCTACGAAAAGCAGACCCGATCATCCCTCCCACTTGGTCGGGACTGTACACGGCTTAGAAAAAAGCGCAACTCATGCAAAGAAGCAACGGCGACTCTAAACTCTCCTTAGAAGGAGGGTTTTCTCATCAATACGCGCCTGGGCTAATGGCTCTACAAAAGGCTCCACGCACTCTTGACCCCCCAGGTTGCTAGACGCGCTCCCGAGAATCCAACTTTGACCACTACAAACCCGACCACAGACACGACAGCAACGCCCATCAGCAACCACTTGAGACTCGCAATCTCAATCTCCGACTTGGTCTTGACTTCCTCAACACCGCCCATTTCGGTCATGATACTGTACTCGGGGACGTATTTGAAGTCAAAGTTCGACTCCTCGCCTTTCAATCCTCCCTTGACGATGATCTTCCAGAATATGTCTCGTAGGACTACCAGCTTCTTCTGGTCTGTTGACTTGTTCATGCGGTTGGTGTAGCACCAGAATCCGAAGAAGATGCATTGGCCAGCCATTAGCGCCGTGTAGTACATACTCGGCTTTGGAAGTGCCAACGCATCGCACAGCTTATTGCCATTCAGCCATCGAGCTCCAGCGAGCAGGAAATCTGCAGACGCGTAGCCTGGCGGTTTGTCTTGCAGACTTCTGATTACGTTATTTGCGAGGATCTGTGATGTGCGTGTCGGCGCGATCTCGTGCATCATGATGCAGTCAAGGATGCGTTTGCTCTGTTCTTTTGTTTCCAGAAGACCGTCGGTTGGACATCCTATCACATACGCTATGTACCGCCATAGTGCAGTGTAGTCCTCGATTTCTTGTGAACGAAGATAGATGCCTTGGCGTGGTAAGGAAAGATAGATGAGTGCGCTTGAGAAGCTGACAATCGTGCCAACGCAATCCATGTCGTTGATGGGCACTCCTAGTTTTGCGGTGTCGAAGTATTCCGGCCGTGTCTCTGCCAGTTTCATGATGCGATTCCGTACGGTTGCATGCAATAGTCGTACTCGTATCGTGGCTGCCCATCCTTCGCCACCAGGCTGTATATCTGCCAGTGACTTTGTGCATTGGAGCAGATATTGCGTAGTCTCGAAAAGACGATTCCTCGCCACATCCACTGCAAATCCGCCCGTCCTTGATAGAACCTCGGTCACTCGAGCTGCACCGAGTCCACCGAGAAGAGATTGATAAGCCAGTCCAGTAAGAACAGGCCCACCGTACCTGTAAAACACATCCTGACCACGCGCAATCTGCTCCCAATCAACCCACTCGGGTACCGTGTTTACCTGCTGCCAGAGCTGCTGCAACACCTCGTCCTCTCCAGCATGATCACGCAGCAACGCATACAAATCCCTCTTGGGTTTCACATCCGGCTTCGGTTGCTTTTCATCATCGGGAAATGGTTCTTTTCCCTCTGACTGTTTCTGAGGCGTGCGTGGCGGTGGTGGCGAGATTTCGTTTATTCGGTTTAATGCGTTTTCGCCTAGGTAGTCCCATGTGTGTTTTGCTGGGTTCATTTGTTCCAAGGTTAGGTGCTCGTCTGTGAGCACGAATTTGTGGCCCCATGCACTGTATTGCTTAATCAGTCCTTGTTTTACGGTGATTGTCGGTTTGATCGCCTCTTTCATACTTACTTGACTGTATTGGGTGGATCTCGTCTGAACCACGACATTTTGGCTAGAATATGAGTATGACAGAATAACAGAAAAGGATGCCGGAGACACGAACAGAAACAAGGATTAGAGGCGTTGTTAGGATCTAACGTGGTGTTAAGAAAGAAACAAAAATGTAGTGTACGACTATTGGTGTTTGGAACGGTATGTGGTGAGGTCATCAAGGCAAAATTGACCTTTTTTGATGCTCGGGCGCCTCTAGATCTCCACGTGGATGGTCAGATCACCTTGCATACAAGTGTACCAAGCATTTTGCTAAAATCTACTCCTTCTGTTATTGCGATATATCCAGGTGTATCAAGAAGCCAAGGTAGTCATTCGAAAGGCCCTCGCCACCAAGGTATCAAATTCGGGCTTGCAGAGAACAAGAAATTATCTGTGAACCGCCGCGAGGCAGATGCAAAATCTAGATAAGCAAACGTATATAAAGGTATTGAAAAGTATAGGGTAAAACTCCGAGGCTCTCTTATCTGATGAGCATGCTGCCAAAACACGCCATAAAAAAACAACCCTTTTCGCCGAGAGATTTCATGTTCGTTCCTGGGATCGCTTTCTTCTCTTTTTTAAACTGCTCGACGTAAAAAGTCGAGGCCAAAGATCATTACGTCATATCCATGCCAAATATGTTCGACGCTGGGTAAATAAATGCTGGGGAATAGATCAAGGGAGTACTTTAGGGTTGACTATGCACGCCTGAAGATATCACGCAATCCTTTTCGGTCTGCGTTTTCGATAGAGCAGCTGCGTTCGTAGAGGGCCTGAGAGTTTGTTAGCTACAAGCTCCTCACTGTGCTTGATTCAATTTCATTTACCTCATCATCTCTGATCATGTTGCTGTTCAGGATCAAGGCCCTCAGGTCATCATTTCTAGGGCCGAGCATTGAGTTTCTGTATGGCAGACCTTGGGCTCTCTGGATGCCAACGATCGTTTCTCCCATGACTTCGAACTTGCGCCAGTTGATTCTTCCGTTGACTTCGTCACCAATATATGTCTTGTTGCCTTCTGCAGCAGCAACAAGATCTCTGATTGGTAAGGGAAGGTATGGTATTCTTTCTCCACTGGAGTTCTCCCAGGCCAACCGATAAGCCGCATACGAGCGAGTGGGAGACATCAAAATCTCCAACTTCATCCAGTCTCTGCCGGTCTCTGGCGACAGCAGTTCCCGAGTAGCGGCAAGCCTATGTACAGCCGCACTGCTAATGCCGGCAAGGAAGGCTCCCAGAGAATTGTAGTTGTTCATCTCTCGTAGTTTACGAGCGACATGCATGAGCTTCTCCAACATCAAAACTCGATGCTTCGCCTTCTCTCTAAGTAGGATCAAATTGGCCACCCAGTCTCGAATGTGGTTAAAATGATCAATCATGCGACTGACGTGAACCAGGGACTTGCATTGTGCCTTTTGGCCCTGAGACAGCGAGACATGTCGGACTAAGTCGCGTGGACGAACAGCACTAAACATAATCCAGTCGATTCGTGTCAGCTCGCAGGCGATAGAATCTGTCGACGTCTCCATCAACACGTGCCAATGCGATTTGCTGATGGGAGTTTTCGGTATCGGGACGAGTGATGGGCCCTGTCTCCTCGCTGCGTCGACGGTTTGGAGCATACCAAAATCAGTATGCAATGAATGCACTTGGTTCCTATCCTGGCCGCCATCGAGAGAGAGACTTCCAAGATTGTCGCTGAAGTCAAAGTTGGGGTCATCCAGGAGTGTGCTTACTCGAGATGACCAGCTCAAGTCGGGGCTTAGGAGGCCACGTTTCTCACGATCCATATCACAGCATGCCCAGTTGGTATCGTCGTCTTCTACTACAACGTCCAGATCGCAACTCATCTCTCGCGCTGCGGCGGAGAAGATACGGGTATTTGACAATTTGGCGACAAAGGTACGCATCCGGCGGCGGGTCTTGATGTATGCAAAGTCTCCCGGATATGTCCCAATCCACTGCTCGATGACGGACAGGTAGCGCAACTGCGAGACTGTTTTGGTCATGAAAGGACCATCCTCCTGTTCTAGAGCTTCGAAGCGGTGCACTATAGCTTCGAGCAACTGGCCGGGAGCGGCAAATTTCCGGTACAGAGCCAGGAAGACGGCGCCGAATCTTGTATCTGCCTTTGATCTTGGTAGCTTCAGAAGGCGGTCGACAAGATTGTCGAAGGAGTAACCACGTTCGTCAGAGGGGGCTTCTGATTGACTATCGACGTCGAGACCACCATCCTCGGACGAAGAGGCATGTTCGGAGTGTGATGAGTCGGTCATGTCGTCGCGTGATTGATCCAGGGTTGTGTCGAGGTCGGTATGCTGATGGGTGATATTTGAGGGATTTGTAGCGGTGGTTGTAGAGTCGTGTCGTGAATCTTTGCGCATGGTGTTGGACTGTATGGAGCTTGCCCTTGCGTGGGCTGGAGGTGGAGGTGATCGATTAGCTTGGCCAAAGGCTAGGGCAGACGAGATGGTCCGGCGGCGAGACAAAGCAGGGTCTCTCTGGGCTGCTTGTCGGTCAGCAGATGCAATGGTCGGGAAGGTGGCGGGGCAGCGTGGACAAACAAGATTTGTTTGCGTGAGTGGGGCTCAAGGGCGGAGGGGCATGGGCTGGATGCGACTTGCCATTTACAGCGTGCAACAGGCCGGCTAATCCTTGTGTGTGCGTGTCGACATGCGATATCGACGACTGGAGAGTTGTGAGCGAGCGAAGGATGGCTTTTGCTCGCTGTTCAATGTTGTTTGGGTCGAGCTGGCGATAGTTGCAGTCGCAGTCGCATTTGTTGGAGACAAGGAGGGAGGGTATCGAGGCTTTCTCGAGCGCGTCTCTTGAGGGTTAGTCTTGTTATCATGGTGGTCGGTGGAGGGCGGGCTCAGACTCACTCAGCACGACTGGAACGTCCTCAAACGAGTCTTTGTTGGTGATGTCGTACAGGGTGCAGGCAGCGTCGACGGTGGGCATGCGGGCGTCTGTGGGCCAGATGATTTTGTTCTCCCTGTCGATGATCACGTCTTGTAGCTGGCACTCGAGCATGCGCACCAGGAAAGTGGCCTTGTCGAGGCTGATGCGGGTCTCGTTGACAGCGGTCGTGGGATGTGAGACGAGACGCAGGCACTGCTGGATGAAGGACGACTTGCCCACGCCGACGCAGCCGACGACAGCAATGTTGACTTGGTGCTCGGCGTCGTTGTTTGTCTGCAGGAAGCCGTTGGAACGGCTTTCGGTATCTTCGCCCAGACGCTGCATGGCGAGCCTGTGAGGCGCTGCGCCCGTCAGCGAAGCCTGCCATGATTGCTGCTGCTGCTGCTGGGCCTGGTCGTCTGCATGTGTGGCCGTCATGGAGGGCGACGAGTGCGTCCGCTCCAGGATACGCGGTCGCGTCAGGAGGGGGACGCTCAAGCCCGTCGTGCTGCCTTGTTGGTGGTATTGCTGTTCCGCCATGATCTGATTTGCGAGGGCAGCAGCTGCGGCATGGCCAGTCCAGTGTACAAGTACTCTATAACGACATGTCTCAAGCAGCAAACGAGATGCGCCGCGACTTGCAGCCTTCGCCGTCCAGCCCAGTGCCCCAGTGCCCCAGTGCCCGCTCTCACGCCGCGAGTCCGCGACGATCATCTCTCTCCTGCCAAGCTAAACCGACTGACCTCGTCTAATCGCTCCCCTTTGTCCTGTCTGCTCCACCTGCCTGATCCTCGTCGTCTTCCCACTCTGCCCTGCTCCTGGTTTCCATTGTAGACCTTTCGCCGCCGCCGATCTGAGTCCACTTGCCCACAACTGTACACGCTGTCTGCAAATCACCCTTCAAGGCAAGCATCTGGGCTACCGGGACATGGGGTCTGGGTCTTCGGCCAGCTTCCGAGAGAAACGGCTTTCACGTGTCAGTCGCTCACTAGCGGCCCCCTTGCGCTTTCTCTTTTCTGAATAGCATCCAAACACCCAAGCCTCACACACGAGACTGCCAACAGGAGAGTCATGTTCAGCTTGATCTGCTCTTGCTTATTGCTATTTAAGTGGGCGGTCAAGTACCTGCAATCCACTCAGCCGCACCACTCGCCGCGACACCCATTACCTTGTCTTGGAACCAGAAATCAAGCCATCCTTTTTTACAATGTCTGCACCCTTCCCTTGTGCTAAAACATGTGACGCGTATAACTATAGAAATACACAGTACTGTCAAGACGTAGGGCAGTATCCACCGGAAGCCAAAACTTCGGCGGCTCTTTTTGGTTATTCCTCTGCTCCGGAAAATAATTGTGTCTTCCTACAGCGCACACTCCACGCTCTTGTGGGAGGACAAGGGCGTAGTCGCAGACCTTAGCAGACGGGGAGGTAACACATCCGCGAGACAGTATTGTTTTTCCTACTTTCCAAATGCAATGGCTGACTTTACACAATGGTCTCTACTTATCGGTTCTCTACTTATCGTTTCGTAGCCTGATATCTGTTCAATATACCTAGGCAACGTCCTCGGGCACACAACGCTATAGACACCAGAATTCTGATATCACCAGTTGTCTTGCCATGTTTAAAAGAGGACGCACTCCTTCCTCAAGCACCTAAACCATGTTCCTCGTTTCGTACCGCAAATTTATGCCAGTTTTAAACTCTCAATCAAAGGCATAATGACGTCAAATGTCGTTGATGAGCTCATGATTGAAGTGTACCTCTTTCTCTTCTTCCAGATCAAATCAACCAACAGATATATGCACAGATACTAATACAATGGCTCCATCTGGATTGGCAATTCTCTTAGGAGCAGGCCCTGCTACGGTGAGTGCATCTTCAAGCATCTGAGCTACCGGTGTTGATAGCGGAAAGGGTGCTGGCATTGCACGCGTGCTGGCTGATCCGGCTCGCGGTAATATGGCAGTCGCGTTGCTTGCTCGACGCACTGAGGTACTCAACGATATCGTGTCTGGCCTTAAATCGTCGCTTGATAATCCAGTCGTTGAGGCCTTCCCTTCGGACACTTCACCCGAATCATTGAAAAAGGCATTTTCGGACATTCGCCAGCACCAATCTTTCAAAGATCTTAAGCTGCGTGTGGCGATCTACAACATCAAGCATTCCTCGAAGAAGCCTTTCCTTGACGAAACATATGATCAGTTTACCGACTCCTTGGAGACTTATGTGGGAGGTGCCTTCACGTTCGCGCAGGAGTCTCTCAAGCGCTTTTTCGCCGACCATGGAGAGTCAACTCTAGCAGAAGGTTCTTCCAAGAAAGGTACACTGATCTTCACCGGAACACTTGGTGCTCTGAGATGCAATGCCGAGTTTGCAGCATACGGAGCAGGCAGATCAAGTGTAAGGCAGCTTGCCCAAACGCTTGCTCGCGAGTTCAGTGCAAAAGGCGTACATGTGGCACATTGTATTGGCAATGGTTCAATCGAAGACAAGAATGGCGAGGACCAAAAGAGCGGCAAGAAGATCTCGGCTGAAGCTGTTGGCAAGACTTATCTGTTCTTGTCAGAGCAAGAGCCATGCTTGTGGACTCATGAACTTGATATGAGACCTGCACAGGAGAAGTTCTAAGCGGGCCATAAACGCTGTTAGGTGGTCAATGTCCGCGACTTCGTTGTGAACCCAGCCTTCTCTGGACGTACATGGCGAATCCCGGACCTACAATACTCTACGATATCGCTATCTACTTGTATCAGTCGTTTGTAATGCCAAGTCACCTTGATCTGTCCTGTTGTCGACTCTCGCCTCGTTTTGATTATCACCTGGTCTAGATACTGAGGAACCGTCGATGCTCGCAGGTCTCGACGCCGCCAACGCCAGTGCAAGATAGTTGCTGGTCACGCCACTCGGTTGCGGGGGACTGCGGATGAGCCTGATTCTTGGTAGTCACGGTATGACTGCGGTTGCATTAGCATTGCCAATACAACGATGATGCAGTTAATGCACACATTTCTGACATCCAACAACTATCCACAGGCAGTGCGTACGAAAACTGAACAAGCTTCCATAGTCGACCATTGAGGAAAGAGCGATATATGCCAACATCTACTTTCTGATACGGGGCATACAGCCCTACATGACTGAAAGGTCCTCAATAGCTTCAGGGAGACGGACGCATGTCCTCAGGAAAAAGGAACTCCAAATCTTTTTGAAAGTACAAAACAACACCTTAGGACTTTTTAGAAGACACATCTATACATCCGACTGTCTTCATGACATGCCTCCGCTCTTGATGTAGGCATTATCATTGATGTTCCCTCTCACCACCCATTCGTCCATCTCGACCATCGATCATTATCGATTGTTGTTCCTATCCTCTCACCTTCCCTCACTCGAGTATATGGTGGAAAGGCGCAGGAGGGTTTAACTCATTACGGAGTTTGACTGGAAGACTTCTACGCACCGGATCAATGCTATACTGCCAGTTATTGCGACATGCTTACCTTTCCAGTGGCTGTCCGTACAGCAGGACCACCTGGTTCTCGTGGGGACTTTCTACCCTCGGACAGACAAGTTCCACAAGCATCATGTGCTTGTGTGGTCCAACGACCACAAATGTGGAAGTAGGTGCATTGGTGTTTGAAGAAGCCTCCTTGGCCGGCACTCATAGTTGAGAGGATTGCGTTCAATATTGCTTCACGACAGGATCAAGGGAGAATAATCAGGGCTGACAGTGTCATACTCTCATGTTGCAAAGCTCCTCTTATAACGTCCTGACTTCACCACAAGCTCGTTGTATCGTGAGCGATTCTGTGCCGTGCGAGTTGCATGCTGTTGGTTCTTTTCTCGTTGTCGGTCACCTCTTCGATAGAACAAACAGAGAGATGGAAACGCCACGTTATCGTTGTACGGCGGTCATTGTCGTCAAAAGCGATGTTGTTGGTAGCCAGACTATCGGGTAGGCTTGCAGCTGTAGCCGTCAGAAGAGGGGTGCATATTAATGATACACATTTCGATGAGCAATCCAACAGCACCGACTGCGTTCAGAGCAGCTGGGATGGGAAAGCAAATGGCCCGTCCCCGGTCTTACCGCTTTATGGCTCTTTGAGGATTTATTGCTTTGCGAAGCACAGATGTCAGGCCAGGCCGGAGCAAGGCGTGCGTCTCTGTACAAACTCGTCATTCTCGATGGTGACCAAGAACAACAAGCATCACTATATTCACGTGTAAGAAGAACTCGGACCCTTGCCAAAGGATGAACCAACTGTTGAACTCGGCGAATCTAATCAGGGCACGGAACACGGAACAATTATGTTCGTAGAGACTTTGGCCCAACCAAACCCTGTGTCTCGAAGATCAACGTCGGTTGCACGCGGCTGGGTAAAGTCAGCGAGATGTTCAGGCACTTCAATAGGATACAGACATATTTAGGCGGATGTGCCTGGCCAAGGACACAGATAAAGGACCGTCCCGGCGCCTCGTCAAAGAGATGATGCTCATGCGGAGAAAGATGAGGTGCTGGAGGGCCGTGTGCTTTGAGCCGTTGCGACCCTGCCCAAAGTTTCCATCATTGCGGGGTCAATGCATGGAGATCTCGCGTAAGTGAACATGTTGCTCAGTGCAATGACTAATGAAAGCGAAACCGAAGAGACTGGCTGAGTTTCGAGGCGGAAAACAATATCATGCTGCGGAACTCGGTCAGAGGCTTTTTGCGAGATGAGCAAGGGGTGCTGCAGCAAAAGAAACTGCGTAGAACAATCGACAATTCGAACAGGGCATGGCGAAGATACGAACGGACCTGGTCAAGCAACGATAAGATGGCGGGCTGTGCCTCTCATTGGCGGGCTTATCGTTCAAGGGTCGTTCGCCCGTACTCAAGCCTCGGCTCAGACATGTCCCTAGATCCAAAGCCAATATGTCCCATCCTCTACAATGTCGCGTGAATCAAAAGTCTCCGCAAGTACCTTGAACCTCGAGAATTTACCCTTCTTGTTCAAACATATCATTTTGCCTCTTCCTAGACGACATCGTTGTCCAGACGCCAGTCCCTACCCTTTACGAACCAAAGCATTTGACGTAGTCGACATCTGAGTGGCTGTGACCACATACGACGTTCGACGAGGACGATTTGACGACCCATTCTGCTCATACTCTGTACTTTGCCGCCATGACCACGGCTTGCATCAAGCCAGAGGCTGATTTTGCTCTGGAGACCAAGCCCACTATCAGGAAGCGTCGAAGGAGGACAACAGCTACAGGCGCGGCCGATGATTGCTTTACGTGCCAGAAACGGAACGCCCCATGTGACCGCAGGAGGCCGTACTGTGGACAGTGTCTCGAAATAGGAAAAGATTGCTCTGGATACAAGACGACGCTGACATGGGGCGTGGGCATCGCCAGTCGAGGAAAGCTGCGAGGCTTGACATGCCCTGTGGCGGAAAAGACCGATGGACCGGTCGGTGTCACCAAGCGAAATAGTCTATCGCAACCTCGAAGGAAGCCGTCCACGACCGCGCCTGCCTCGGGGAAGGCTGTACCCCCACGTATAAATATGAGCACCAATGCTGTGTCACCTCCCTCTCAAGAGCCTCTATACACTCCGTCCTACGGCCTGCTATCACCGCTCGACCCTCAACAGCCCGTCTTCTGGCAATCTTTGCAACAATATGCGAATCCCGAACTTCCGTCGCCAACCTCGCCATTTGACAATGCCCATCTACTTCATCAGAAAAACCCATCCGAGTATCCTTTGACACCAGTCTCATTATCCTACAACGATGGCTTGCAGTCTTCTGCTAATTACGGCCTTGTGGAGCCTTCGCCTCGATCTTACTCTGACTCATATCCACCACCATCATCATTCTATCCCGATCAGCCTCTGGAAGCCTCTGGTGTCGCTGAAGAAACCAAATTCTCTCAACATCAAGATACCTCCTTCTTTGAGCCTGGATACGATGTGAACAGTGCAGATTACAATCAAACCATACAGTCTGATTCCTTCGACTACAACAGCCTCGATCTGGTTTTGGCTGGCCCTCAGCAACCTTCAAGCACACTACCAGAGCTAGCTATATCTATTCCGAGGGCCATGGCAACCTCCTTGTTTTACCATCTGTCGCCAAGGATGCAATATCTACTGGACTATTATGACAAGCACATCTGCTCTGTTCTAGTTGCATTCGACGATACCATCAATCCTTATAGGATGCACATTCTCCAGCTCGCCACTCATAACCAAGGTCTCCAAAATGCTCTTGCAGCTCTTTCTTTGAACAACATGCGGATGCGACTACACAAGAGAGCCCCTCCAAGAGGCTTCATCGAAGAGCTGGACAACAAGCAACAGGTTAACGACAACAGCATCCTAGCCCGGCCGTCGCCCGAGGAAAGTTACTACAAGAGTGTATCAATTGGTCAATTGCAGGCTCAGTTGGCCGATGCGGCCAACGCCCAAGACGATTCGGTCCTTGCTATATTGCTCATTCTGTGTTTGTTCCACGTCTGTGATAGTGGATTTTCCAAGTTCAAGACACAACTTGAGGGTGTGCAAAGGTTGCTTTCTATGCGCGATCCAGGTGTTAGGACTGGCTTTATCGGTTGGGTCGAGATGTTCTTCGCCTGGTTTGATGTCATGACCTCGACTGTGAACGACAGAGAGACTGAGATTCAGGGCGACCGTCTGGATATGCTCCACTTTTCCTCCAACCTTGGCGCTCTGGAACAGTTCTCGGGATGTGATGGTCGTCTATTCAAATTGATTGCGCGTCTTGGACGCTTGAACCTTCTATCACAGAACCGTCCTGTACGTCCGGATCCTCGAAACTCGAGAGCATCCTATGGCGCTACTTCAACACCAAAATCGAAGGACCCAAATGCTTTCTCCACTCAAAGAGGTCGTCGCCCACGATCGCAGGTTGAACCGGTGGATTTCAGCCGGCTTGATAGCAATGGCTGGGGTGCCTTGCTAGCCGAGCCTCAGGAAGACTTTGACACAATCTACAGAGAACCTTCGGACACCCGACAAGAGTTCTGGAAGGAGTGGCATGACATCCGATCTCGGCTAGAAACATGGTCCATGGATAGCCCTTGTTTGTCACCCACAGCTCTCGAGTCCTCAGCAGCATCACTTGAACCTGGACAAAGGGACCTGACGCACATTAACGAGTCTTTCCGTTCATCAGCTTTGCTGTACACTGAGCGTCTCGCCCACCCTTTCCTGCCGTCGTCATCTCCAAAACTCCAGGCACATGTTCGCAACGCTCTTTCCCACATAGCTGCATTGGAGATCACTTCATGTGTCAACAAGTTCTTACTCTGGCCCTTGTTCATCTCAGGAACAGAGTGTGTCGATGCAGCTGATCAGGCACTCGTACGCGACAGGTGCATAGAGGTACAGATCGAGAGCGGCTTCTTCAACAACATTTCCGTTTTAGATGTCCTCGAGAAAGTTTGGGCTGAGAACGACAGTCAAGATGTGCAGGACGCAGATTCTGACGAGGTACAACGTCGACGAGACAGTGCTAAGGAGAATGGAGACCGTATACAAGCGTTCAGATGGAGAAAGGCTATGGACAGGGTCGATGGCGAGTATCTTGTCATTTGAGCCTTCTACCCGACCAAAAGTTTTGAAGTATACAGACATATACGTTAATATGAAGAAACGAACTGATCCGCTCACCACGAACGAGATGTACCCCTGTCCCTCGTCATCTTGCTATCCAGAAGAGGACTAAGTGACTGCTCTTTCTAGTTCCCATGACGTCCTCTCCCTATCACGTGTCATTGTTGACCGCGACTTCCCAGTTGCAACCTCTCGCTCGTTTTGTTTCGTATTCTCGGATATGCAAGACCCTTTACTCGACTCTGCACAGCTTGCCGGTCTGCAAGTCGTAACCCCACCATCCAGCACCAACTCTCGACACGGCGTACAGCGAATCTGTAGGATCGTACTTTTTCTTGATAGCGGCCAGTCTATCGTAGTTCGATCCAAAGAAGTCGTGCTTCCAGTTTGAGTTGTATGGGTTTGCTTCATTCATGTAGGCGCCCGTGTTTGGAGCCCACTCGCGCCAGACGGCTTCCCTATGGACTTCGCACCATTCGGCGGATTGTTTGATCATCTGTGCTGGTGTGGTTGTGTCGTCGGATGCAGGAGCAGAGCCAGAAATTGCGTGGACGTAGGTTTTGCGCCAGACGGGGTTGACTGCACCTTGACGTTCACGAGGGGTGTTTCGGACGCCAGGGCCGGCCATGAGACCGAGGATTAACATGGCACTGCCGCTTCCGGGCTCTTTCCACATGATGCGGCGGAGGTATGAGGAGAGTTGCTTGTAGGGGAGGAAGAGTTGGGCAAGACCGAGGAGGCGGCTGGTCTCTAGACCACCGGATCCAGCGGATTCTGAGGGTGACTTGGAGCTAGTGTTTCTGTCGAAAGGAGAAACCGTGGGATCGCTCCAGATTATGGAGAGGCTGGAGTTGCCGCTGCCGGCTGTGTTGCGGATTGCTGAAATGACGGGTTCGACCAAAGCAGTGACCTTGGGTGCAGTGCTGTTGTAGGCTGAGAGTTGAGCGGTCAGAGAGACCTCGCCTGGTGTTTCGCCAAAGGCGATGATGTTGCCCCAAAGGCCTTTATCCATGAGCCCAGGTATGTGGTTGAGGAGAACACCGAAAGCATCCCAGGTGGTGTTGCCAGTAGCGTTGTTGCCACCGCTGATTGACAGTGTTCCGGCAACAGAGTTGGCAGGAGCTGGGTAAGCCTTGAGAACATACTCAGTCACAACGCCATAACTACCACCGCCCCCTCCACGAACCGCCCAGAAGAGATCTTGATGGGCAGTATCGTTAGCGACGAGTATATCTCCTTCTGTGGTCACAATGTTGACTTGAAGGACCTGATCAGGAGCAAGGCCATAGGTCGATGACCGGGGTCCGTAACCTCCACCCTGAATATGTCCACCAAGGCCCACGCTACCGTCTGCACCACCAATCACCACTTTTCCGAGCTTTGCTGCTGCATCATAGACATTGCCCCATTGCTGTCCACTGCCGACAATGGCAACATCTTCGGTACCATTCCAATTGGAATCGAACTTGATGTGGTTGAGATGATGGGTCCAGATGGAAAGACTATGGGCGCCAGTGGAGCTGTACGTCATGTTAGCTGCTGTGAAAAGAAAGAAGATCTGAACCACTCACCGGCCATCGAGATCATGACCAGTTCCCTTGACAATGATGCGGATGTTGCGAAGCGAGGCCCAACGCATCGCTTTTGATATGATCTCGTTCGAGGTGCCATTGACGATGTATGCTGGATAAGCCCCAAGAGTGCAAGAACTGCCTTCAACATGTCCATCTGCTCCAGGAGGGACACACGAATTGTTGGTCCAGATCGAGGCATCGATTGATTCGGGAAGTGTGGCATGGAAGTGTGTCGAGTTCCATTGGGCTTCCACTTCGTTGCATGATAGAGTCGAGTTGAAAGGATTACTAGCATAGCGTGCTGATGCAATGGGGCGAGTCTGAAGAAGAGCGCCATCAAGTGTGCGGTTCAAGGCCATCCAATCCGATACATTGGGCCAATTGGAATCCAAGGGCGTTGACTTGCAGACCAAAGCAACGCTAAACCTGTTGCAAGAGTTGAAATGCTTCTCATGGTGATTGACAATTGCTTGATAGAGCAGAGTTGTGGCTGAAAAGGCTTTTTTAAGTACACATTGGCTGGATCTTCCAGCTATGACATAGTATCCGAATTGTTTTGACTTGTCGTTAACACAGTGGCTCAGCGTGTCGTGGCAAGAGGTATCCACAGCGTGTACCATACGCGAAACTGCGTATTCATATACGGGCAGGGTTTGGCCTCAAAAGGACCCAGCTTGTTACGAAAAGCGTCTGGCATTATTCGGAAGAGGAAATCCGTATTTTGGAAAAATTCAGAATCACATTTCTTTCGTGATATCGTGCAAGCGTATCAAGATTTCTCTCGCGCGTTCCGTCTTGTCTTTGGAGTACTTCCTCACCAGGTGAGAACGACCCTCACACTTTCATGACCGCACCACTCTCGCAGCAATACATTTTACTATAGGTTGTCGGCTATGACAATGCATGCTGCTTTGTAACTAAGAGTTCATGGTAGCGACATTTCCGAGGTGCCACTCTCTTTTAGAAACCAATGTGCAACTTGACAGACACATGCAGACAGTCTTTAGCTCACGGCCATATACTGTATATGTTTCGGGCTCAACGAGGGTCGTAGGACTTTATAGTCTCGTATACCAACGATGATGCAAATACACCTATTGGAAGCTTTGTGCCAGAATCTGAGGCTTGCGATCATGCAAGTTTAAGATCACTTGACCGAAGAGTCCGTTCGCCCAACTAAACCACGGCCGGGTGTAGTCGGTCTGGTTGAAGGTATTGATACTCTCATGGATCAGACCGAGTCCGTCAGTGCTGTTGAGAATCATGGCGAGTTGTTCGGTGATCTCGGTATCGTTGTCGCTGGTCAGTATGCGTACGACGGAGGCCATGGGCCATGCATAATCAGGACCGTTATGAGGACCTCCAATAGCAGAAATGACAGGGCTACGCATGAAATAGGGGTTGCGGTCGCTCAACAGCAGTGAGCGAGTGTTCTGATAGACTTCGTCGTTGGCGTCAAGATAGCCCAGGAATGGTGCAGACAGAAGCGATGGGATATTGGCATCGTCCATGATATTTGCAGAGCCGTATCCATCAACCTCGTAAGCGTACACACGCTTGCCATCGATAGTGACAATGCCATGTTCTTCAATGCCTTGTCTGATAGTACAGGCAAGCTGTGTCATCTGCCCGCAAGTGACTGCACTCGTTGTATCATTGAGCGCGAGCATGATGGGAGCGGTCGCTTCAAGGTAGTGAGCTAGCATCATGTTTGCAGGAATGAGATATTGAAAGATGGTCGCATCGTCCGAAGGTCTGAAGGCTGAGCGCAGCAGACCAACTCCGCCCGAATAGGGATTGCCTAGACCGTCATTTGCTAGAGTTTCTGTTGCTCGGTTGCTAACTCTAGTGAAGGTATAGGCTGACTTCTGGACACGGCCGTCGACATCATAAGTCGAAGCGGATAAAAGACTTTCGAAAATCTGATAAACATGGTTGATGGCCTCGACCCAGTGGTGCTTGGCGAAGAAAACAATATCTCCCGTGGCGTTGTAATAGTCCGAGCTAATTTGTAAGAAAGCGGCTAGAGAGTCTAATTCGTACTTGCACTCGAAGACTGAGGAATTGTCGTAAGTGGGGAAGACAACATCTTGGCTGGCCGAGGGATTCTTTGCAGGAGCAATCCCACTCTCGATTGGAGGCTGGAAAGCATTGCAGTAGGGCGAAGTGAGAAGGTAACGGGCCTGGAGATTAATCACACCCCGAAATAGTGAAGCGAGCGAGTCGACAGAGGAATTTGCGATCAGAAGAGGAAGGTAAGACTGCATCTGGTTGCTACTGTCTCTCAACCACATGGCATCGATGTCTCCGGTGACGAGAAAGGTGAGCTCTTCGTCGGGAGAATCGGCAGCATAGCCCTTCCAGCGAACGGCGGTATCCAGGGTGTTGGGATAGGCTACGACATGTCAGCATCAGGATCAAGCAACAGCGGACTATACTTGCCATTAAGAAACAAGCGGTACAAATCTGGGTCGGGAGTAGCATGCATGATGGTGGGAAGGACTTGGTCTTCTAGAAGAGAAAGGTTGAAAGTGCGGCATGCAGGGTCAGGACGCTGGTATGAAATATTATGAACACCTCCCGAGTACGGGGAGTGCTTTAGCGTAGAGTAGTCAAGGTAGTCTGGGCACTGAGCCATGGCCATGGCAGAGAGTGAAGCAAGAAGCGAGAACAGATTGACAAGCATGTTCATGTTGGATGGATGGCGTTTTCAGGAAGTGGAACACAGGAGGAGGAAAAGAATAAAGGGACAGCTCATGAGGGAAGGAAAGATGACAATTAAATGATGAGCATGAGCAAGAGACGAATTGGGCAAGAAGAGAAGCGGGGACCAAAGAAGCACCTGCCTCTGTTGACTACCTACTCTGCTGACTTCATTCATGCATCGATCGACGCAGTGGCATCACATGGGCAACACACTTCAGAGTCTTGTTGTTTGTATACGAGCAGGCGGGATCCCCAAAGAGCGTACTCCGACAAACAAGACGGAATGAGACAGCAGGTTGAGACTGCGGGGCAGGGATTTACAGTTGCACTCTGAGGTTGCGCCACGATGTGGGTAAACAGAGCGAGCGGCGAGCTTGGCGGTCTGAAGTGAAGACTCACGAGGGTCGAGACGCAAGAGGGGTCGAGTCGTGTATGGTGTATGCATGTGTTGGAAGGAGGCAGGAGTGAAAGCGAAGGAGCGAAGGCCTGAATGACGGCGGGCGTTGAAGGTTGACGTCGTTGCACCTCTTTACTTTCTCGAGTCGAGTGCCATTCACCACCCAACCGCGCCAACAAACCATAGGCACCGTACAACTGAGAGGTCATACCAACCCTAGTCGTCCTACACGCGCACACAGTCGATCCAGCGCCCAGCGCCATGGCTTCGCAGGCAGCCACTCTTCGAGGCGACGAGTACTCTTCCCGCCTGCCTACCCCTCCGCGTATCGTCGTACCACCGCCAACAGCAAACATCAACCTGGCTCCCGAGTTCAATCTGCATCCCATCGCCCAGTCCGGTCCGCTCTCAGCCGTCAACTACGACAAGATGGTGACAGGCAGCCTCCTGGACTGGAGCTACGAGCGTCGTCGTCAAGCACAGCAAATCCTCCCCTTCCTCTACCTGGGTCCCATGAGTGCCGTCAAAGATCGTGACTTCCTACGGAATCAAGGCATCACTCTGCTCATGGCCGTTCGCCAACGCCACTCATTCGAAAGCAAGATCATGCAGGCCGCTCTCAATGTCGCCGACGACATCAACATCCAGAAGAAGGCTCTCGACATGTCTAGCCCCTACGAACTTGTCGCCTCCTTCACCCGTGCCGCAAAAGCCATCAACGACCACATGAACTCTTTCCCGAATGCCAAGGTGCTTGTTTTCTGTGAGAGTGGAAACGAACGCTCGGCCGCTGTCGTCGCTGCCTATCTCATGGAGATCCTGGCCGACGTTGACCACATCAAGGCCATGCAGATCGTCCAGGCCCAACGTTTCTGCGTCAACTTCGACGACAACGTCAAGCGCTTGTTACAAGGCTACTGGGACATCTTGCAAGCCAGACGCACCACTGCCAACTTCAACGCCAGTGGCAGGCCCAAACGACATCTTGAGAGGGACATGGACAACGATGGCATGGACATTGATGAGTCTGGCGACGATGGCGAGAGATTCGAGAGCAGGTCCTTCGCTCCCTTTATCGACACTGCTTGAAAGAGCCGTTCTGCCTCCCTTGTGTTTTATGCATAGCGTTCTGCTTTTACATCGAGATACCCCTGGTTTTTGTTTGCTCGGCGTTGGGGGTTTGCTCTTTCTCATGGCCGGTGGCACAAAGGTCATCATCTGGCTTCTATAGCGTGCATATCCGCGGCCATGTCATATGCTACATTTATTCTTTCCACTCAGCACTTGTCTCGACCAATAGACACGTCCCCATCCATTACACATTGACTGGTACAAGCCAAAGCATGGCTGCCAACACTTGGGTATATACAATCATCTTGCCGCCTTCTCGTCGTCGATCTGCTTTCTCAGATCACTAAGCACTTCCTCTCTCTTCCGTAAATGAGCTTCCAACCCATCGACTTGCTCTTTGACCATTGAGATCTCATCGCCGAGACCCTTCAAACCCTGGCCAACCTTTGCTCTTCCCTCGCCTGTTTCGAGGTCGCGCAGCTCACGACGCTTCCAATCAAGCAGTTGCTCAAGCTCGCGCTTCACCAAGGCAGGCTTGCTCTCATCCCGCCTGCCGCCACGTTCCCTTCGCTTCTTTGCTTGCTCTTCGACCTTCTCCATCTTCTCCTCGAGCTCTTTGAGTTGCTTCTTCAGGCGGACCTCCTCCCATTCAGCATCGGTGCGGGTGGCAGTGAAATCGGTACCCTTTGGTCTGTAGGCACCGCGATCGCCAACTCCCAAGCGACTGAGGTATGCATCGCCAAACTTCTGCTTCTTGCCGCTCATGGTGGTGTCATCACGCTTGGTGCCCCAGCGATCGGCGGCGGTTTGTACCTTGTCGACTTGATACTCGATGCGGCCCTGTTCGAAGGTGGCGCGGAGACTCGGCGGGACGGAACGAGGAATACGGTAGCCTTCGTGGCGGTTGGCAAGCATATGGAGGAAGACAAGGCATTGATCTTTGCCAATAGCTGGGTCGCTACGGGGATTAACAAGATTCCAGGCACTGCGCATGTCTGTGTCTGGCACGTCTAGCGATTCATAGAGCGGGTTGAGAGATTCGAAGGTGATGCTGCCATCGCGCGGATCGCGGTTTGCACTGTAGATTTCCTCGTACTTTGTGCGGTCGGATGGAGGCATGTACCAGTCGAAGCCGTCTTTAAGTCCCGGGGTGTCGTCTTCTAGGTCATCGACTTGCTCGAACTGGGCTTGGCGACCTGAGATGGCGCGGGAAGCTTGGATCAGATGTGCTTTGCTTTCGGGGACAAGCCAATCGGGCAGTGTGGCTGGGACGTCCATGTATTCCTAAAAAGCAATGAGTCGTCGGGCTGGGCAAAAGAGTGTATGCCGGCATCTGCTTACACCGTTGACCAGGTCAAAGATCAGGCGCATGGCGACGCAGAACTCCTCAAAGTCCAGGCTGCCATCTCCATCAACGTCTGCGAGATCCCATACTCGTTCTAGCTGGTCGTCACGCAGTTGACTGTTCTTCAAGACCGAGGCTGCCTGGGCACCATTGAGATGTGTGCCGCCGTTTGCAAGCGAGGCGAAAATCTCCCAGTAGCGTTCAACCTCCCACTGCTCGATGCGCTTTGTCGCCATGCTGTGTGTCGCTGTGTGGCTAGGGGATACGGCTGTAAGATGCGGCTCGGTTGGCTTGTCGGGTAATGGTGGCTTGGTTGATGGCCGCTTCCAGCGCTTCCTTCTCGTCTTTGAAATGCTGTGTGACGGTGTATACAGTATTGTTGGTGGAAGTGGTTGTGTGAGCACTGCCGAGCATCCGCAACATCTGGTCGCGTTCTTGGACCTGAGCTGTGACGTTGACCGGCGTCTTGGCTCTCCTTCCCCAATCCATCTCCGCCTTTCTCGACAATTCCCATCTGCACCGCGTCGTCGCGGTACGACCAACACGATTCCCACCTGGTCGCTATCAAACCGGATATCACGGCTGTCAAACTCCACTCTGACATGTCTACAGACGTGTCGAGATTGATTTGTATCGGTTTTCGGACTTCGAACCCTTACTGGTGCTTCCCGCCGAAGCGTTGCGCGTCCTGATCTTGCTGACTTGCCATCATGTTTGAACGGCCATGGTACAACGAGTTAGGTATATTGAACCTTGGTGTGACCTTTCCTCGGAGAACATCAGACAACCATCCTCTGAAACCTTCTGGCCTTTCTACCACTTCACATCTAGTACAGCCTCGTTCAGAGAGTTGCCGGGACCACGCGTAGACCTGGCCAAGATTTACGAACTCTATACCGACTCCTCATTCGGGACCACCCTGATATTGACTGCTCTCGTGCTCGTAGGTTTAGCTTGACAGGAACCATCTCCAGCGCCCACATTTCGATAGGAAGCGAACCTACTCGCCTTATTCCCGAGCAGGCCGAATGTACTCATCCTTCCGGAGAATACTTGCTCTCTAAGGTTCTTGTGCACTACATGAAAGTCTGTGTTCAGCTCGTTACAGAAGTACCCATGTCTATCGGCTGGCACTCTCTCAAGTCACTAGCGACCCTTCACTCACCAACACGACTCTGCCATCACTCCAACTTCGACACCGTGCGCCTACTTTCTCTACCTTGAAGGTGGTCTATATAACTGGCCATCTGTGTGATCTTGAAGATTGGATGACCTAAACGATGAGAGGGCCGTCAAGACAAGCATTTATTGACGCTGTGGCTTTCTTGGCCATGTACGTAGGGCTCACGTTGCATACTATCCTTGACATCTGGATCGACTGTACGAGCTTCTTCTTACCACATTCCTCCAGTTCTTCCTCAAGTCACCGTTCGCGTCTGTCCGTCGCCTTGACTCGGACTCTCCAAAAACTCCGTAGCACTGCTAAACTCAGTTCTCATTTGGGAAAATACGAATGCCGATCGGTCCGGGATCTACGACTAAGTCGATACGTCACTGGTATCACTCCGAGAATGTGCTTATCAACTTCCAAAGTTGTAACATGCATGAGTATTCAGGTGCGAGATGCTGTCCGTCTGGTGGTCCACAATCACGGTCCACATGGCATCACAAATCTGATTACCCTAATACATGCCGCTCTAACCCTCAAGATCTCAAGATCCAATCGTAAAATTTTGCACTAGTAAAGGTCTCTACACGGAAGTTTGCTTGCGATGGCTCTTGCACAGCCTTGTATCTTCTAAACACGGCGGCTGATCTTGATATTTGCCTGTCAGTGTGGATCTGTACACACGCGATTCACATCACCCTGAAGCCGCTCTTCCGTCTGGCTGAAATTCAAACATTATGGCACATCGTATATAAGGTCGAGTCAGACGTGCAGTCCTCCTCACTCATCTTCCCTATCCATCCTGACAGTTTTTGCTTCTTGCATATCTACAGGCGTTCCTCTACCCAACCACCCTCTATTTCGCCTTCTCAGATCTCTGACAAAGATAATCAATGCATCTGGGGAGCTTTACTGCCAGTTGCCTGTTGGCATTGGCATCTGTGACTTCGGCTGATACTCCAGCAAGAAAGTATCTATGGGGTAGAGATCAGATGGGCAAGATCGTCCGTCGCCAGCCCTCTTCGACCTCTTCGGCCGCTGGTGGCACCTCAAGTCTAGTCGCAGATAGCTCTTGCTCTAACGGCCCTTATACCCGCTCCTGCTGGAAGAATGGATACTCCATTGCTACAGAGTATGTGCTCCGCAGTATCCATCATCAAGCTTTGCTGACCATACTTCAAGTTTCGATCAAAAGTTCCCTTCTACTGGAAATACCGTTAGCTACAACCTTGAAATCACCAACACAACATGCAATCCCGATGGAGCACATGAGCAACAGTGTCTCTTGATCAACGGTCAACTTCCCGGACCTGTTATACGAGCCACCTGGGGCGACACCCTCTCGATCACGGTCACCAATTCCATGCAGGACAATGGAACTGCACTGCACTGGCATGGTATCAGACAGTTCAACTCACCCGGAATGGATGGAGTGAACGGCGTTTCTGAATGCGCACTTGCACCGGGCGAAACCAAGACGTACACCTTCAAGTGCACGCAATACGGCTCTTCGTGGTACCACAGCCACTATTCAAGTCAATATGGTATGGGTGTGATAGGAACTATCTTGATTGACGGACCTGCTACCGACAACTATGACATCGACCTTGGCACTTTCCCAATGATGGACTGGTACTACAAGAATGCCGACGTGGTTAACGCTTTGGCTCTTGTGGATGCTCAGGCTGGAGGTGGTGCGCCACCTTCGGATACTCTTTTGCTCAACGGTACCAACAACAACGGCCCTGGTGGTAAATATCAGTCTGTCGCACTCACCAAGGGCAAGAAGCACCGTCTGCGTTTGATCAACACCTCCGTCGATAGCCACATGATGGTCAAGCTTGATGGCCACCCGTTCACAGTCATTGCTGCCGACTTCATCCCCGTCGAGGCAACGCCTGCTGACGAGTGGTTGTTGGTCGCCATTGGCCAGAGATATGATGTGATCTTCGAAGCCAACCAGACATCGGGCAATTACTGGTTTAGAGCGGAAGTTGCTAGTGCATGTGGAAGCGTGAGCAACGGCAACGGTCGTGCGATCTTCAGATACGATGCCTCTGATACTTCCACGCCTGCGGACTCGGGCGAGACTGCCCCCACATCCGAGTGTATTGATATGAACACAACCCCATACTGGAAACAATCTGTCGATAAGGATACCTTTGTCGCACAGGCTAAGACTCTGAGCACCGGCTTTGGTGATGGAGTCACTGTCAACGGCGAGAATTTGCTCTTGTGGCATTTGAACACTACCGGTAAGCATTCCTGCAATCTCATACATGTGTTCTTACTAACGTCGATTAGCGATGTCTATCCACTGGGATAAGCCAACACTCGGTTACGTGTTCAATGGCAGCGACGCCTGGCCTCAGGAGTACGATGTAATCGAGATTCCCAATGAGGGCGTTTGGAGCTACTGGGTCATTCAGCAGGTGTCTGGATCGCCTCCCATCACTCGTAAGTCCATAAAATGAACAGTGTCTCAAACGGTAATACTAACGATACTTTATCAGATCCAATCCATCTTCACGGCCACGACTTTTTCGTGCTCGGACATCAGGCATCATCGAACTTCGATGCGTCGACTATGACCGACCAGCTGAACTTCGCCAACCCTCCTCGTAGGGATACAGCTACTTTGCCTGCTTCTGGCTGGCTTGTTCTGGCCTTCCCTGCCAACAACCCTGGTGCTTGGTTAGTAACTGATATATCACACGATGAGCGGAAAACGATGCTAATTCTATTCTGTTTAGGCTCATGCATTGCCATATCGCCTGGCATATCTCCGAAGGCCTTGGTGTCCAGTTTCTCGAGGCCAAGAACCAGATCGTTTTGCCTGACGAGACGCAGTTCAAGCAGCAGTGCTCGAATTGGAAGCAGTACTCTGCTCATATGGCCTTCCCTCAGATTGACAGTGGTCTCTAGTGGCATAGTTGACGGTTTACATATTGGACAGAGTGAGACGTAATGAGATAATGTTAATGATCAAAACATTTACAATACTCGTTTGTTGGCCCTTTTGTGGTTGCCCTACCATTCACCAGGCAATCTGTCGTTTGATGTTGACAAAGGTACCAGTCTCGCCTTTTTCATTCAAAGTTGCCAACTTGATGGCAGCCAGTGCACCTTCATCCACAGGACCAGCCTTCTCGTCATGGTTGCAGAGATTCGTCTTCTATTGCGAGGAACAGTCAGCAACATTTCCACTATTATCTGGCCTTGCGACTTACTCTGAAACCAGGGCAACAGGCATTGATCTTCCATCCCTTGTTTCCATACTGCACATTGTAGTGCAGCATTAACATATTCAATGCAGCTTTACTACACGCATATGCCGGAGCAAAATACTTTGTCATCGTGTACGAAGGCTTGAAATCTGCAAATGTGTGCAGACTGCCCACGCTACTCGACACGAAAACCGAACGTGGTAGTCGGCTACATTTTAGAAGAGGAAGGAATGTTTCGGTCAGGTCTGCTGCTCCGGAAGTGTTGGTCGCAAAAGTATCTTGCATTGCTTGACCTAGTGAGTATTCGGGGCTGACTTTGAAGTCGAGAAGGATGGCGGCGTTCTGTCGTACTGTCAATATGCTTGGTCATGTAGGATGAGTGTTGGTCTTACGTTGATAAGAACATCAAGACGCTCGAACTTGGTTTCGACATATCGTCTTGCGGTTGACGTTGATTTGCGGTCAGTGACGTCGAGTTGAATTGCCTCAACACTTCCTCCAGTTTCTCGGATCTGAGATGCAGCTGCTTTACCCTTGGAGAGGTATCTCGATCCAAGAAGAACATGATATTCTGGCATTTGGCTAAGTTGCTTGGCAATCTCATAACCAATTCCTTGGTTGGCTCCGCTAACAAGAACTATGTTGGACATTTTGAAAGGATAATGTGTAGTCTATACTGCAGTCGTTAAACACAAACAGACCATGATCTGCTGTGAGAGTGGGTGAGCAAGAGTGTGCATAGTGACCAGGGTTACCCCCGCGTCCGGCTCTAAAGGCCGTGGTATGAAGGAGTTAGCGGGGTTTGAGGACTTGAGGATAAGCAGCAAGACAATTACGAAGGATGGGACTCGAGTATATCGAAGTGCCAAGGTACGATGCTGCTTACTAACGGTCATCCGACTTCTGCAGCGATAAGCTATTGTCTTGAAGGATGACCAGCAAGAGTGTAGAAGACGTCGGATACTCCGGCAAGAACACTCAAGGGCCGTCCAAGCGCCTCGATGATATCGAACTGGTTACTCATGGCTTGTGCAATATTCTTGACTGCCCAAAACTATACATGACCCGAGTCTTGCAAGATGATGGGACGTGAAGAAGAGTCGTAGCTCATTGGTCGATCTAAGATCTGTGATCGACAATTTAGATCGCGCGTCGCGCATGGACGCGTGAACGTCATCAGGAACACGTTCCGCGCCGTCTCAAAGACTCGAAGAGCAAGGGGATACTGCATCAGCGACTTCTTCCATCTTCATTGTCAATTCATTGCCAACATCTCAATCGAACAGCTTCCAAACGCTGTATTCTCCAAAGCAGATTTACAACCATCATGGCTCGCCTTTCACGAGGATCCGCCAAAGCCGAGGAGGCAAAGCCAACAATCCCTACATTGAAGACTGAAAAGAGCGAAATTTCGTCCAATATGGAAGCGGAAGAAGCAAAGATGGCAGAAGCTCGAAGATCCAAGGAAGAGAAACGCGACAAGGAGCTCGAAGCAGAGAGACAAAAAGATCTAAAAGGTGGCAAGAAAGTCGTCGACACAAAGTTCAAGGCCCTCGAGTATTTGTTGAACCAGAGCAAGCTTTACTCGACCATCATGCTAGCTCAGATGCAAAGGCAGGAAGAAGAGGCACAAGTGACTGATGAGAAGGGCAAGAAACGGGCTTTGAAGCGGGAAGAGACGGCAGAGAAAGCAGCCGAAGTCAGTCAAAAAAGAGCTACCCGGTCCGCAGTCTCTGTACAGGACACAGCAGAGGAGGCAACCGAACAACCAGCCATCGGAGGCCGAAGAAAATCGGCCAGAGGGACTGCAACCAAACCCAAATCCAGCAATGGGAAAATCTCGGACTACCTTAACAAAGACGACCTGAAGGCCAAAGCTGGCGACAAATCGATAAATGAAGCTCTTGCTGAGGAGGCTGACTCTGATGTCAAGGCCGGCGGCATTGGTGTCCAGAACCTACGATCTGCCAAGCAACCGGCTCTCGTGAGTGGTGGCTTGATGCGCTCGTATCAGCTCGAAGGTCTCGAGTGGCTCACATCGCTTTACGAGAACGGACTGAATGGTATCCTAGCCGACGAGATGGGTTTGGGAAAGACCATCCAAACGATTTCGTTCCTCGCTTTTTTGCGTGAGAAGGGCACATATGGACCATTCTTGATCGCATCGCCCCTGAGTACAACAAGCAATTGGGTGAACGAGTTTCAAAAATGGACTCCTGATATCCCGGTTGTGCTCTACCATGGCTCCAAGCAAGAAAGAGAAGAAATACGTCGAAAGAATTTCAAGAACCCTGGCAGCAAAGATTTCCCTGTCATCTGCACTTCTTACGAGATTTGCATGAACGACCGCAAGTTTCTTGCAAACTATGGCTGGAAGTTCATCATTATCGATGAAGGCCATCGTATCAAGAATCTGAACTGTCGATTGATCAGAGAGCTGCAATCCTATCAGTCAGCCAACCGACTTCTGATCACTGGAACGCCGCTACAGAACAACCTGACCGAGCTGTGGTCGCTGCTTCACTTCCTCATGCCCACCATCTTTGACAAGCTCGAGTCTTTCGAGTCGTGGTTTGACTTCTCTGCTCTAAACCAACGCAACGGCTATGAGGACATCTTATCCGAAGAGCGTAAGACCAATTTAGTAACATCGCTTCACGCAATCTTGAAGCCCTTCCTGCTACGCCGTATCAAGACAGACGTCGAAACATCTCTCCCAAAGAAGCGGGAGTACGTGCTATATGCACCTCTCACAGCCACCCAACGCGAGCTCTACCAGGAAATTCTCGAAGGCAACAGTCGTGCCTATCTCGAAAACAAAGCTGTCGAAAGCTTGAGTGGAACGGCCACACCTCGTAGCACGCGCGGTGCCAGCCTCAAACGTAGTAGACCCGAGGACGGCAACGCTACACCCAACAAGAGTGTCAAGTCTAGTCGGGCGTCTACTCCAGCAACAACAGCTAGTGCTCGTGGCAACAGACGAGCCAAGAAATCCCAGAACTATGAGGAACTATCTGACACTGCCTACTTCAAGCAAGTGCAAGACGAACAGTCAGAGGAAGAAGAACAGTCACTCAACTCGAGCGAGGAAGAAGCCCAAGAACAGGCACAGACACTGGCTCTGGCTAAGAAGCTGATCGGAGCCAAGAAGTTGCAGAACCCTGTGCTGCAGTTGCGTCTTTGCTGCAACTCGCCTCATAACTTCTTCTACCCTTTCATGGAGGAAGACAACAGTGACGTAGATGAGACACTGGTGACTGAGAGCGGCAAAATGCTGCTGCTAGATTCTTTAATGCCCACGCTACTAGAGCGAGGTCACAAGGTGCTCATCTTCAGTCAGTTCAAAACCCAACTCGACTTGATCGAGACATACTGCGAGGTGCTGCGCGGATGGAAGTGCAGTCGCATCGACGGCGGTGTCTCACAGCCTGACCGTCAAGAGCAAATCGCCCAATTCAACTCACCAGAATCCAAGACCAACATTTTCCTCCTGAGCACGCGCGCAGGCGGACAAGGAATCAACCTCACAGCTGCAGATACAGTACTTCTCTTCGACAGCGACTGGAACCCACAACAAGATTTACAAGCACAAGATCGTGCCCATCGTATCGGTCAAACCAGACCCGTCATCGTGTACAGATTTGCAACGAAAGGCACAGTGGAGACACTACTGCTCGAAAAAGCAGAGTCAAAGCGCAGATTGGAGAAACTGGTCATTCAAAAGGGTAAGTTTAGATCAATGCGCGCGGGCGAGGTATCGGGCGCCGAGTTTGCGGAATTGCAGCAGTTGCTTGAACAGCAGGATGGTGAGAAAGTGGAGCTTGAAGAAGGGACCAAGGGATTGCTTTCGGAAGAGGAGCTGAATACCTTGACCGATAGAAGTGAAGAGGCCTACGAGCGGGCAGAGAAGGGCTTGGATGGTGGCGACAAGTTCAAGGCTGTCGAGACAAAGGCAGGAGGCGAGGGATTCTTGGAAGCCATGAGTAAATAAGGCATCAGAGTGAAACGGCTCTACACCCCGCTATGAGCAACTTGACCAGTCACATCATGTTGGTCAGCCAGGTGAACGTCTTCTGTGACCAAACGACGGGGAGGTGCATCAAGAACAGGGTTGCATATCAATTATCCAAAGCTGGGGCGTTGCAATAGCTGGTCTATCTCGACCGCTCCTTCTGTTTATCATAAAGCTGTTCAAAAGTGGGGTATCTGGAAGAAAAGAATGACCATGACTTTTTCTGTTTCTCCTTGGATGCTTCTGTGGACGAGACCTATTTAGTCTACAACCGCAAACTCGTCTTTCGTTATGGCAGTCTTGGAAGGCATCAACAAACGTATAGCGGCCATCTACAGAACTGTTAGCAAATTGATACTAGCACACACACACACACACAAGAGAATACTCACTTTTCGGCCCACTGCAAAAACTAGTCTTTTGCCTTCGGCATCCCAGTTCAGACTCGGCTCATCACCCGTTTCATCGCCATTGGGCAAATTGTTCTCATCGCCTTGATACCAATGTGTCGCGGCCGCTCGCCACGTGAGCAGAGGTACAGATCCAGCGTTGAGGTCCCAGATCTTTACAGCCTCCTCACTGGCCACGGCAAGACAAGAGCCTGCGGGCGACCATGACAAAGCCAATGCAGCTTCGTGAGGGCCCATGGTGAACTCGTGCAGGGTTTCGCACAAGTTTGGTGCGACCCTGTAGACTCGCACGAGCCCAGAGTCGTGAGTTACGGCGAGGCGTCTTGGTACTGTCAAACCGGCATCGTTGGCAGTGTCAATTGGTTGGAATGCCATGGCAGTGGCACGTTTGCTGGCAGGACCTTCAGTGGGAAAGCCAGACAGGGGAACCCATCGAGGGCTAGTCTTGGCGAGCAATATGGTACAATCATCAGACGATGAAGTTGCAGCAACAACACCGTTCACAGAGTCATAGCGTACCTTGTCCCACTGCTTGTCTGTGGGATGCGAATACTGCAAAGCAAAGTTTTTGGTGCCAGTAGAGGCAAATGAGTCGCCGTTCGCATCAGCACCATTGGGCAGCGAAGCATCATGAATCTGATAGAAATCAAGACGGTTCTCACCACATACAACGATCGAGTCTTCAGAAGCCCAGACGGCATCGATGACAGGCTGATTGAAGAACTTGACAGCTACAGGATCTAGCGAAGTACCGGATTGACTGGCATCCCAGATCTCAACTAGACCACGTTTCATATTTGTTGAAACACTCAGCAGGCGTGTGCCGGATTTGTTGTAGCGCAAAGCGACAATGATGGCAGAATGCTGGAGCAGATAACCATGGAGATCATAGAATCTTTTGGTGCCTTGTACAGTGGCATCAAACATGGACCTCACAGATTCGTGACGACCCCCGGGCAAGCGACGGGTGGAGTCGAGGGCACACGTAGCATATCGGCCGGATGGATGCCAGCAGGCAGCTGTAATGACGGAGCCTTTGGGCATGGTCTCGGCGTCGGTATGGTGAGCACGCTGAAGGCCGTTCTTTGTCTGGTGTGGCAGGTCGTAGAAGCGGCATAGGGACTCGCCTACAGTGAGCAAGCGAGTGGATTGGGAGAGCTGGGGGTTCCAAAGAGCATGCATGATGTTTGCGTCGGGTTGGTCCAAGGCCCAGTACATGGTCTCTGACTTTGACTTGAGCTTCTTGTCAGTTTGCGTGGCAGACGAGGTGGTAGGGACATGGTCTGGCTCGTTGGCGTCCGGTGTCGGATGGCCATCTGCGTCTTGATGGTCGTCTTGTGGTGTAGGATCGATCTGCATGCTATCTGGGTTGAGATGGTCGTTGCTCTTACGTGAGCGTTTGGCTGGAGGGAGAGGGAAGTCATGTTGATTCGTAGACGGGCGTCTGTCGGTCGAGGCGCGGTGGGCAAATTGTGTGGTGGTCAAGTTGAAGCGTCGCGACTGGTTGGTGACTTGGGCCAGCAGTTGGTCGTGGAAGATGGCGTCCTGGATGATGTGCACCAGCTCGTGCTGCTTGACCAGAGGAGCAAAAGGCAGCTTCTCGGGATCGCCATATTCTTGCGGACGATGCCAGTCCTGGTGCAGGGCTTTGGCAGCGTTCTCGTGTCCTGCCTCTTGTAGATAGCGGAGGATCAGGTAATTGATGTGGTCCGAGCCCAGAGCCCCGTCACCCATGGCGACTGGAGGAAGCCTGCTGCCAACGATGTGCGGATACCGACGACAAAGACACTGGTGCAATTGATGCAAGCGACAAAGAACGTGTGCGATGTTATGCGATGCGATGCGCCATGCGACCAACCTCGACTGGGAAGGACCAGCCACTTGACTTGCACCGGCGTGCCAAGTCGCGTTAGTGTCCGCTCCGCTGTCCCTGCGCCCCGCGTGAAGCCAAAACATGTGGGGGCTGATGCGCGCGACAGGGAAGCTGCTGTGTTGATTGATTGCAAGTCGAAGCTCGACCACAGTCGATCCTTCCTTGTCGCCATGCCCATCCGCATCAATCTACCGCCGCTGACCCGCGCCCTTCTGCTGCTCTTGCTGCTCCTCTCTCTACTCAATGCCTCGTTCAGCGTGCGCAGTCTCATCCGCGTCCAGGCCGTTCCTGCCTTGGCCATCATCCCTGCGAGGTCGCTGAAATATCCATGGACCACCCTTACCGCTGCCCTGGTCGAGACCAACCTCGTTAGTTTCGCCATATCTGCCATCACCATCTTCTATGGAGGTCGATACCTTGAACGCGCCTGGACTAGTCAAGAATTCGCCAAGTTTGTCCTGTTTGTGACCATGATCCCAAATCTCTTGACCTTTGCCATCTATGCCTTGTGGTACTCTGCCACCGGGAGTCAGGTCCGAGCGTGAGTCTATACCTGTCTGTTACTAGGCAGACCTCCTTGCTGACATGGTTAGTAACACCATCATCAACGGCAATGTTGCCCTCGAAGCCGCTTTCCTCGTCGCTTTCAAGCAGCTCGTGCCTGAACACACCGTCTCCCTCTTCCGCGCCTCGATCCGTATCCGTGTCAAGCACTTCCCTGCTGTCTTTGTCCTGCTGAACAGTCTGTCTGGCCCACTGCTGGGCACCGACACCGCTTTCTTCCTGTCGTGGTTGGGTTTCCTGACCTCTTGGATTTACCTGCGCTTCTACAGAGTTGCACCTTTACTTGCCACAACTGCTACGGGCGAAGAGGCTGTCATAAAGGGCGATGCTAGCGATACCTTCGCCTTCAGCCACTTTTTCCCCGACCCGATCCAGGTCCTCCTCGATCCCCTGGCCGATTCGCTCTACAAGACAATGGTGGCTTTCAGGCTATGTGTGCCATTCTCCGAGGAAGCCATTGATCAAAGCAACGAACAAGCCTCGGCACGAGCAGAAGGTGGACTGCCCAGCTTGATGACTGGCGGAAGAGGAGGACGTGCTGGCGGTAGGCGAGAAGAAGCAGAGCGGAGAAGAGCACTTGCGTTGAAAGCCCTCGATCAGAGGTTGAATGCTGCCGCGGCCGCGGCCACTCGTGCCCCTGCTGAAACGCCATCAGCACCTGCAGCTGAGACAAGTATGACGGAACCTACAACTGCTTAATTCAATTCAATTCATGTTCCTTCCATATGTCCCCAACCATGCAGAACCCATGACTGTATTTCCACTCTAATATACAATGAAGTTGTATGTCCATGGTGACACGTGCTTCTAGATAGCGTGCATGTGGACGTGTGCAAGGTTTGTTGCGGTCAACTTGCCGTGGCATTTCTTGATTGTTGCTGTTCCTCGCGCTCCCAAAACAAATATGTAGCAAGTCCCTCGCTCTTGAAAAAATCATGTCTTCTCTCCTTATACGCCTTAAACAGGATGGGATATCTTATGTTGGACTCGGCATGGTAGATGTGACCTCCCTGCTTGGTGTCGACAGGCGTACGCAGATGGCGTGGGCAATGTCGGCAGAGGGGTTTGCGTGTTGGATGGTCGAATGCGATCAATCCATACGTTGATCCTGTACGCGGCTCTCGACGTAGAAGCCAGAGTCAGGCCTCCTGAGTTCCTTGAGCTCTGCGGGGGAGAACTTTTGGTCGACCTCCTGGACGTCGATGAGTTCCTTGACGGCGAAGATCTGACCGGCGACCTGCTGCGAAACGGGGTGGTAGACAGTCTTCATGCGCTTGCGCAGGCCGAGGGCCTTGAGAACGCCCGACGCCTGCTTGGGCAGACCGATGGATGAGCGAAGGAGTGTGATGCGGAAGTATGACATGGCTGTCTGTCCAGCATTAGCAACGTGGTCGGCAGAGGCACAAAGTCCTGATTGCTACTCACGATCGAAGTCGCGCAACAAACAGTCGTCAATGAGAAAAGCTGATGGCGGCCGCCAGCAATGTGAATTGATGATTGCATCGGCCCGCGCTTTCGTTTTCGCCGATCCCCGCAAACTCGAGTGACTCCATCCACCTCCGTGTGCTCCTCGCGTCTGCTCATAAAAGCCTCGAGTTGCTGCTTTCTTGACACTCAGTAGTACACGTCTAAGCTCGCCATGAATGACACGGATGATGTTGTTAACAGGCTGGCCGAGCTCCTGCGGCATCCTGACGACTTGGAAAAGATCTCGTCGTTGAAGAACGAATTCACGCGCAAGAAGGCCGCTGTCGATGGCCAGCTACGTATAGGTCTCAAGGAGCAGCTTGAGATCACCCAGCAAGGCATGTCCAGTATCAATAATGGCCAACACACCGTCAACTTGATCAAGGACGAGATGATCAAGATCGACCGTCTCTGCGTTGAGGCCCAGAACATGATTCAAGACTTTCCTTTCGTCGACAAGGTTGCCCAGACACATCGGAACTTTGCCCAGGTCGAGGACATGAAGGCCCAAATCGAGTCTTTTGGTCATAATCTGGATGAGCTCGAGAACTTGCTCCGTGAGGATGACGAAAACACCGAGAGTCAAGACAATCTTCTTGCTATACATTACGGCCTCACCAAACTACGCGACATTCGAGATATCGCTCTGGACTCGATCAAGTCCTCGACCGAAGATGCGGGTACTGAGCTCATAAACAACCTCCAACTTGGCGAGACAGGTGCCACGTTGCAAGACCACTTCACCAGACTGGATGATGTGATTGACTGGTTCGACGAGCACGTAGGTACCGCATGTCTAAACCTGATCCCCCTTGTTCAGTCGGGCAACAACGGTATCATCGTAAGATTGGCCTTGATTGTCGAGAAAGAAGAGGAGAAAGACCGCCAGGTTGAGGCGCTTCAGCATGCCCACCGCGAGTTCAAAGATCTCGCCTCTCGCTTCAAGTCTATGAATGCTGGCCAAAAAGAACTGCGCGGTTACAAAGACAAGTTCCTCAAAGCCATCGAGTACAACTGCCAGGCGCAGTTCGATCAAGCTGGAGAGACTTTCTTCGAGGACCCGGACAAGCTCGAGAAGAGCGTGCGTTGGTACTTCAACGATCTCAACACCGTCAAGCTGGGCATGCAGAGCCTTATGCCCAGAAAGTGGCGTATCTTCAAGACCTACGTCGCTATATATCACAGGCTCATGCATGACTTCCTCGTATCCAAAGTCCAGGATGACCAGCTGAACCCTCCCCACATGCTGGCCATCGTTCATTGGGTTGCTAAATACTATGCTAAAATGGAAAAGCTTGGGTTGTCCGCCGAACAACTTCACCCTCATGTCATCGATGACAGAGAAGCAGACATTATCCGCGAATACAGAACTCTCATCACTAATGCTGTTGAGCAATGGATGGATCGAATGTCAACTACTGATCGGCAGACTTTCCTGGAACGCAAAGAAAACACATTGGATACAGACGCCGAAGGCCATCTTCGAACTAAGACTTTGGGCGATCTGTGGCGTATGCTGCGTGAACAACTCACCGTAGCGTCGTCTTCTGACAGACCTGATGTTGTTGAAGGTGTAGTTGAGTCTATGATGCGCGCTCTACAATCGAGACAGTCCATGTGGCAGCAACTCATCGACTCCGAGACTCAAAAATACACTTCGCCTACCATGCCACAGGCCGAGCAAGAAGGTCTGCAGCCTTTGCAAGATTGGCTCGTGGCCATCGCCAACGATCAAATTGCATGCATTGATGATCAAGAAGACCAGGGGCAAATCTCCTACCTCACGACCTTCAGACGCGAATACGAAACGATAGTCACGCCGGCGTACGCACTATCATCGAATATCGAGCTCGACACTTTGCGCGACGGCTATGTCGATCTCGGCACACATTGTATATCCCTCTTCACAAATCTCATCTTCTCGGTTGACTTCCGCGGCATTCTTTCCGAGTTCTTCACTCCTGCTTGGTACAACAAGAAAGCAATGGCCCAGATAATATCGACCTTTGAGGATTACTTGGCCGATTACTCTGATGTCTTACACCCTTCTCTGAGAGACGTTCTCGTCGAAGAGCTTGCCGACGAACTGCTGGTGCGTTACCTTTCAGCCATTCGTAACCGGGGAGTCAAGTTCCGACGTGGTGATCCCTTCAATGAGAAGATCAAAGACGATGTCTTGACCGTGTTCAACTTCTTCTCCACTCAAGAAGCATCTTTCCCTGCCATCAAGGACAAATGGAGGGCCGTCAACGCCTTTGTCGAGCTTCTTAACGCTGAGAAGGGACCCGCAGTCGCAGATGCATATGAACAATTCAAGCGAGAGAATTGGGACCTGCAGATTAGCTGGGTCGAGGCTGTTCTGAGAACTCGTGACGATTGTGACAGATCCTTGATAGGACTCGTCAAGGCGCGGGCTGCCGAAGTCGAAGTTGAACGAGGAATGGAAACGGTCATGAGCAAAGTGAGATGATGATGACAAAGTTGCTTGGTTGTTGTGTATTGGCACTGCGTTCGGCGCGGAGGCTTGCATTGAGTTTTGGTTCCTGCATGGATTTCTGCACACTCTGTTTATTGGTGGTAGCGAGGCGTTCCTACAGATGAGGTCTAAAAGAGATACCCGGTTTGATTAGAGACTCTCGATATAACAAGGGGGAGGTACTATGATGTGCTGTCGAACATTGTTTCTATTTAACCCAGGCATGATACATTAATCACGCTCAGATGTAATCACATTCTGTACCCCTATTGACTTTCCGATAGTCATGCAACCGAAGCGTGAAGAGCTGCAAGCTTCGGGCAAGCCGCCACTTTACGGGCTCAACCGAGTGCCTGCCGCAACTCTGTCTTCTACCGCGTTCAACCGTCTGCTTCTTCGGTGAGAGGCTTGCAGCTGCTGTGTCTACCACCCGAGCATCTCACCAGTCCAGACAGCGCGCCACTCGTTGACGTCCGCCGCATACAGCTCGGGCTGAGCTCACTGCACAAGAATAGAAACGGTCCGCCACGGGCAAGCCGCGCACGCACGCCCGGTCCTGTCGATTGCTCTTCGACCCCCGAGTTTCAAGTTACGGCGTGCGTTTTGTAGAGAAGCTTCCGAAGCATTTCTTCTGAAGGGTCTCGTTGTTGGGAGGAGCTTGCTTTCGACGCTGGTTTCGCACTCGGCTCTTTTTGCAATGTGTCTCTCGATCTCGCTACAGTCGAAGGCCTGCTGAGTTACAGTTCAGCCCTTCCAGAAGCCGGCAGGGAATTTGTCCTCAATAGCTGCGCTTGGACATCCCCATGTTCCACTTTAATCTCGGTCGGATCAGTTCGTGAACTTCCTGAGGCTACAAGGTGGAGCTCTGCCTAGTTATCACGACGGCAGTGTTTATGTGCGGTGGTGTAACACTGTGTATGGGCAGTCTTCGCGTTGACAGCATAGAACGTTTTAGGTATCCAACGGCCATTGGAAGGAATCAGCCTGAGCAATAGATACAGCCGTTGCAATTGTATCGACGCAAAGCTACGTCAAGGAACAGTGTCTCGAACAGATGGGTTGCCGCAGTGCTTTTTCGTCATCCAATAGTAAGTCGCCCAACCCCTTGTCGAAGCTCGAGTTGTTGAAGCTCGACTCTCAACGTGCTGCGGCGGGGAAAAGTAGACTTGGCGTTAGTGTAGCTCTGTGACCCGATTCTGACAAGGCTGTGATTGCTTCCGCGAATAATTTATTGTTGTGTCGTTGCCCCGACCCAAAGGCGGAGCTGGCAGGTTATAAAGTCGACGATCCTGGCGCGCTCGTTTCAGTCGTCCTCCTTCCCTCTCTTCCCCTTCTCCCATCCACCCTTTTCTGAATTGACCTTGTTGTGAGTTTTGTCGATTGCCCACCTTTCGTGTCTCCGCGAGCAGCTTCTAACCCTCGAGCTTGAAGTTCAATTCAGTTTCACATCATCCACAATGTCCTCGGAGATGGCAACCCACCTGAAGCCCAATGGCGGCGCTGAGTTCGAGAAGAGACACCACGGCAAGACTCAATCCCACGTTGTACGTTGACTGCCCCTCCATGAGCTGGTTGCGAATGTTTTGTCTGGACACGGTGTCATTGTTTCGAGGCAGAGAAGCTGGAGATTGCTGCGACTTGGTGGGTGACCTCGTCCGTCCCTCTTCTCAGCTTTTGCTGAGCTGACACGAGCATTTGGCCCCGCTTTGTTGCATGCGGTTTCAATCTCACGCCTCTCATCTCACACACATAGCTCCTTGGCATCTTTGACTGCATCATGTACCGTGGAGTAGTCGAGATGATGCCAGCCCCACAGCTCTACAGCTCGACTTTGCAATCGTGCTGACCAAATGCAAATAGGCCTTCGAGAATACCTCGACCTCGGTCGCTGCCTCGCAGATGCGCAATGCCCTGAACAACTTGTGTGACTCGGTCACCGACCCCGCTGAGAAGCAGGTGAGTTTGCTGAGTTTCAAGCCATTGTGCGTTTTCAGCTTCTAACGCAGACAAATAGCGCTTCGAGACCGAGATGGACAACTTCTTCGCTCTCTTCCGCAGATACCTCAACGACAAGGCCAAGGGCAACGAGATCGAGTGGTCCCGCATTGCTCCCCCCAAGCCCGAGCAGGTTGTCGCCTACCAGGACCTGCCCCAGCAGGAGTCCGTTGACTTCCTGAACAAGCTCGCTGTCCTCAAGCTCAACGGTGGTCTCGGTACCTCCATGGGCTGTGTTGGCCCCAAGTCGGTCATCGAGGTCCGTGACGGTATGTCCTTCCTCGACCTTTCGGTCAGACAGATCGAGTACCTCAACCGCACCTACGGCGTCAACGTTCCCTTCGTCTTGATGAACTCGTTCAACACCGACGCAGACACCGCCAACATCATCAAGAAGTACGAGGGCCACAACATCGACATCATGACCTTCAACCAGTCAAGATACCCCCGTGTCCTCAAGGACTCGCTCCTCCCCGCCCCCAAGTCGGCCAACTCCCAGATCTCTGACTGGTACCCTCCCGGTCACGGTGACGTTTTCGAGTCGCTCTACAACTCCGGCATCCTCGACAAGCTGCTCGAACGCGGTGTCGAGATTGTCTTCCTCTCCAACGCTGACAACCTCGGCGCTGTCGTCGACCTCAAGATCCTCCAGCACATGGTTGACACCAAGGCTGAGTACATCATGGAGTTGACCGACAAGACCAAGGCCGATGTCAAGGGTGGTACCATCATTGACTACGAAGGCCAGGCCCGTCTTCTTGAAATCGCCCAGGTTCCCAAGGAGCACGTCAACGAGTTCAAGTCGATCAAGAAATTCAAGTATTTCAACACCAACAACATCTGGATGAACCTCCGCGCCGTCAAGCGCATTGTCGAGAACAACGAGCTCGCCATGGAGATCATCCCCAACGGCAAGTCGATCCCCGCCGACAAGAAGGGCGAGGCCGATGTCAGCATCGTCCAGCTCGAGACAGCCGTCGGTGCCGCCATCCGCCACTTCCACAACGCACACGGTGTCAACGTGCCCCGCCGTCGTTTCCTTCCCGTCAAGACCTGCTCCGACTTGATGCTGGTCAAGTCTGACCTCTACACGCTCAAGCACGGTCAGCTCATCATGGACCCCAACCGCTTCGGTCCCGCTCCTCTCATCAAGCTCGGTGGTGACTTCAAGAAGGTCTCGAGCTTCCAGAGCCGCATCCCCAGCATTCCCAAGATCCTCGAGCTCGACCACTTGACCATCACTGGTCCCGTCAACCTCGGCCGCGGCGTCACCTGCAAGGGTACCGTCATCATCGTTGCCAGCGAGGGTCAGACCATCGACATTCCCCCGGGTTCCATCCTCGAGAACGTCGTTGTCCAGGGTAGCTTGAGACTTCTCGAGCACTAGAAAATTTGATCTACAAACGGTGTGTCATTATGGAAAGGGTCAAAGAGACGCAGTAGATACCACGGAACATTCAGTAATTATTTCATTTTAAAGTCATGGCGTATTCATGCATCTTTCTATCAAGCCCTATCAAAGCTCATTCTGTTCCAATACTGTTGCCAACCTGTGACGCTGTAAGGTTGAAATACGTAGATTGCGGGATGGACCTGACCTCCCTCATAGCGATTTCACTAGCAACGAGGGAATACACATGATGCGCTCTGAGGAGAAGATGGCAGTATAATGTACTGCAGAGAGAGAACTACGAGCAAACAGATAAGCACAAGCATGTTGTCCTCCTTGCAGTTGGTATGAAAACAAGGACAATGACATATTAGGTCATTGACAAAAGTTGGTGCAGCTTGGCGGGCGCGGCACATTTACCTTTTCGACGGCTGGCGATGATGAGTTTTTGGGAGTTTGTTGGCGGGTGTTCCGGAGACGATCGTTGACGTGCTACACGTCTTGACAAGCTTGCAGCAAGTTCTTTGCACTCTACGGATCGCTTGATGTCTGCATCTATCTGAGCAGTGCGGCCATGTCGCGTCGTGTCACCATCGCAACAAAGTCAAGCCGCCCTACCCGCACATCACCAGCCGCAGCCGTCGCGACCCCTGTGCACTTCTCGTCGTCGCCGTCGCCATAGCCCGGCGATGCAACCATCCCAGGGCTTCCCTGCTTCCGCCTCGAACCAAGCACCCGACTCGCAGTCGTCGACTCTCAACGCTTCCAACCACCTCTTCCGCGACTCATCGTCGGCCGACAACCGCATTGTCCGCTCCATCCCGCCATGGGTCCACACCGAAGACGACAGCGACGATGAGTCGGTCGACCAGACACAGCGCCTCCTCCCTCCTGTAAACGCTGTCCCCGCCTCTCATCACTATCTCCCCGCTCCACCCACTCAGCACAAGGCCCCTGGCCGCAAGTGGGATCACATACGTTCTGCCGAGCCTCCCCTTTTGGACCAGCCCATAGACACCAACCAGCAAAGATGGCTTCCCTACATGCTGTCAGGCCCTCAGCCGAGAGGTATACCTGGCGCCAGACTTGTATCTGACGCCTGGATGGACGAAAACATGCCTCACCTCACCAGCACCTGGACTGCTGCCGAGCCAGAGAAACCCTTGGAGAAGACCAAGGGCTTATGGCTGTTCACTCCGGAGAGACGGTCGAGGACTTTCGCGCGCATCAAGGTACTTGTGCATTCTGCTCTGTGTTCTTGCTGTCTTCTAATTTCACGCAGCGTATCATCCTTAAAAATCCTTTTGTTCCCCTTGTCTTCCGTCTCATCGTTCTTACCTTTACCGTGGCTGCTCTTGGGTTGGGTGCCCGAGTATTCCACGAGGCCGACGCAGTCAACCGCCAGGGCGAAGGTCCATGTAGCAAGCGTGCCTCAACATACATGGCCATCGTCTTGGATTGCGCTGCCGTGCCCTACATCGGCTATATCACATGGGACGAATATCTGAGCAAACCGTGAGTAGATTCTCTACTGTATACGAAGCTCGTTGACTGATGTCGCAACAGGCTTGGACTCCGAAGTGCCACAGCGAAAGTGTCGCTCCTTCTAGTCGACTTATTTTTTATTGTTTTCTACTCATCAAATCTGTCACTGGCTCTGGACGCATTGGACGATCCTCGCTGGGCTTGCTTCGACCACAACGAATCTCTACTATCAAATTGCCCTGCTTCTCCTCGTATATGTCGGTCACAACAGGGGCTATCCGGCGTTTTGGCTGTTGCTTTGATAGCGTGGCTTTTCACTTTTGTCATTAGTGTACTAAGAGTGGTGGAGCGTCTTCGTTAGCTAGGAAAGACGAAACACCATGTTCCTTTGTAATCAATTATGCTATTCATATTCATGTATCTATTTATATACGTCTGGATCTGCCTCTCCCCATACAGCTCATTCTTTGCAAGATGAACATATTCGATATTTCCAGATCTACCTGGGGGTCACAGCGCATGGAAAGAGATGGATCTGCGTGGAGTATCGATGTAAGCATGGGCTTTGTGTTGTTAGCTTGTCTCAAGTGATTGCCCAAAGATGGTTTGTGGTCGAGAGCGCCCAAGGTGTGGCTGAGCTGTGGCTGAGTCCGACGTCACCAAGTAGTACAAACACATTTCGCGATCTCTCTCCTTCCCTTCCTGTTACCAGTGGTAGAAATTCACCGACGATACGCTCCTTCCATAATCATCGTGACACCGTCGTCGATTCAGCATGCGCTTATTCCTCCTTCCCATCTCAACGCGGCGTACGTTCCTCTATTGCGATCGCGTCGCAACTCAAGTCAACGCTAGCGGAAAGCTATCCTACCACGATCGCATCGTCAACAAAGCAAACGAGACGTGGGCATCCTGGGAGAACTCGCCCAACAAGTACAAAAAGAAGCTCACCGACTACGGCAACATTGTCTTCAACCGCATCTCCTACGAGGAATGGGGACTCAAGACATTGCCTTCGTCTACTGCAGACCTTACGCCCACCGAAATCGTCTTCCCTGGCCGCTTCCTGGATCAGAAAAAGGTTCCGGACATCTTGAGAAAACTTGCTACCGAGAGACAAGGTCTGCACAAGCAAAGGTTCTGGGGTAGTTTGATCGGCTTGCCTTTCACCATCCCCGTTGGATTGCTCCCCGTCATCCCAAATATTCCTGGATTCTATCTTGCTTTTCGCGCGTGGTCGCACTTTAAAGGTCAGTGGCTTCTTCCCGCGGTCTGTCAAGTCGGACGAGATACAGAAACTCACTCGCTGACTGCCTCTCAGCATTGTACGGCTCCAAGTATCTGGAAGCTCTGATCAACAGCAAAGAGCCCTTGATCAAGATGTCTCCATCAAAGGCTTTGGACGATCTTTACGCCGCAGGTTTGATACACCCTTCTCGAGAACACTCGAGGCAGGCCACTGTACCCTCAGAAACCGAATCCCAACAAGTTGCCCAGCTCGTCACCACAAATAACGATGCTTCGGATGTCATGCTTCTTAAGCGGTGGAATGGTAAACTACTTGCCGAACAGTTCAACCTTCCGGGCATGGAGCTCGAGATCGAAAGGGCTGTTGAGCAGGTCCAGAAGAACATCGAAGCCGAGTCCGCGGCAGTGGACGAGAAGGGAGATACCAACACAACCACCGTGGAAGAAACGCTCTCAAACAGGAAAAAGTAATGTGATTCTGCTTCGAATCCCAACTGTATCTGTGTCTCTTTCCAAACTCTCTGGATCCGACTCTTCATCGTCCAGCACCACTTGTGTATTTGTTGGTTCTATGTCTGGACATGCTCTCCAAACCGGTATCATGATTCTTTGTCGGCAATGTGAGGACGCGTTTCTCGAGGCTTTACCGGGCCGTATACCCTCCGTCGACTGGCAATGCGACCTGTGATACCATTAGCACATGGTTTCAATTCCGACACTTGATGCATACTCCTGTTATCCATGAAGAGTCTTCCGAGGCTAGGAACACAGCGGCACGTGCAATATCGTCCGGAATGCCTAATCCTCGGAACGGATGCAGGCTGATTATGTGTTCCTGCGTCTCCTCGTCTCTCAGTACCTCGCTTGTCATCTGGGACGAGACCCCTGCGTCTGGCATTAGTACCTGCTAATCCATTCAGTATACCCTCACTCACAGCCGGGACAGATACAATTGACATGTATCCTGTGAGGCGCGCAATCCAACGCAACCGCTTTTGTCATGTTGATAATGGCACCCTTGGAAGCACAATAGCTAGCAAAGTTGCTCGTTCCTACCATCCCGAAGATACTCGCGACGTTGATGATCCAGCCGCGGTCTCCGTTCGGGTGAGGATCTTGGTTGATCATCTGCCTGGATGCATATTTACACCCAAGAAACACGCCTTTCGAATTCACTTGCTGTATATCGTCCCACAGTTCCTCGTCGGCACTCCAGATCGGCTGTAGAGTCTCCAGGTCGAAGGTGATACCGGCGTTGTTCACGAAGCTGTATTCGAGCTGTGTCAGTGGCTAACATCGAGTCCGAGAAAACTGGACTTACATGTCAAGCCGGCCATAATGGGACACTGTCGTCCGCACCAGATTTTCCACATCTTGACTGTATCCTACGTTCGCGCTGACAAAGAGTGCATTGCAGCCACTCTTGAGGATAACGTTGTGTGTTGCGTCATCACCAGAGTCGCTGTCGCTTTCCGTAGACGACTCTGTATCGGCACACACTACGTGGGCACCTTCACTCGAAAATCGAAGTGCAATTGCTCGACCAATCCCAGAAGACGAACCTGTGACGCTAGGTGTATGTCAGCTGGGTAATGCAAACGAACCACACCGGATGAAGCTCTGCACCAGACAGATTTGGCAGTCACTCACACTGCTACTTTGTTGTGCAGCCGTCCACAATGGCCGTTATCCATCATCGTCAAGAAGGATTGCTCCTACCACTGTGTTGTTGGTTCACAAAAAACCCTTGCGAAAGGGACTCCGGAAGTTGCAGCTTCTTTGCTGCGGCCACGTCTTTGGACGAGAAAATCGTCACCATACGGACCAGTCGTGGCGCAACAGCAGATGGATCTCAACAAAGCACAAGTGCTTGCTGGGTCAGATAATTTCCGTTCAAAGGTTGAGGTCGTTCGACAAGACCGGGGTGTAGACGGCTTGCGTTGACCTGTCCGGATTACTCCTGCTCACTGTTGCGAAAACAGCCAGTGCTAGGGTTGAAACAACCTTTCAGAGATGATGTAGAGCGTTCGTAGAGACTGTTCGTCAGGGGAACAAGGCTTTCTGGCTGATGTGCCACCAAAGGGTCTGCGGGCTGGAGACCGAGACCGGATCAACGGTCGGATACTTGGGAGAGAGTAATGGAAGTAGGGTAGATGGCCAAGTTGCGGCTCGGGGCCCACAGCAGGGAAGGGTGCGAGAACCGGCCTCAATAATGATTACCGATCCGCCAAAAAATCATGCTCAACGATCATCCTCTACTCAGCCGGACGAACCAGCTAACAAGGACTGACCCGAGTACGCGTCTAACGGCGGCGGCGGCTTGTGGGGATTGCAGCACTCGGCACATACTCGTGCTCTGCCGACCAAACTATCCCAAATTGCTGGCGATCGACCGGCAGTTGTGGTTTTAAGGTGTTTGTTCGGAACATGTGGTGACCTTCGATGGTTTGATCGTACCAAATGCATGCAGCCAGAAGGCATCGATCTGATAATGGAACATGTTCACTCCCCTACTTGGTCATCGTTCCGCGCATGAACACTCAGCTGATCTTGGGCGGTGACGAAGCGCCTCCAGAACCATGTGATTCAATACTATGCATGACATTCGGTTGTGAGTCGTAAACTTCCACTTCGCATGCTTTATCTTACTCCTAAGCCCGAAAGCTACTTGGAGTAGACTCAACGGTGACTCGGTGAGTCCTTGTAGGCTAGAGTGTTCCAAACTACTGGTCATTTGGATGTTTCCACACGAGCTGCAAGACAACCAATCAACCTCGGTTGCTCGGGTTGACTATCTTCTTGCTGCACCATAGTGAAGGTTTACACTGTTCTGGAGGACGAGGCAGTTCACCAGGGACTCAGACAGAGCCGCCGGCCGGCAAGCGCCTAATTCCGAATCTTGATCCATAGCAATGCTTGGGGCTGGCAACCAGTTCGCTGTGGACAAACGGGCGGGCGCGACTGCTGGAAACCCTACTCGGTCCGTATTCCCGCCTACTCGATAGCTCGTTGTTGATTGGATCTTCTCTGAACATACTGATCACGTGCGTGCCTATAAACTGTGACATCTGTTTGGGAAAAGAGAATAGACCAGCAATCTATGGCTGTGTAGAAAATTCGATTCAGGCCCTCTGGCTCAATGTCGTCGGCGCGGGATGGAAGCGGCTACAGTTTCTTCCTTCCTTTGTTGTTCCACCGGTCTGCTCGATTAATTAATCGTCGTCTGCAGGCGCTTGGCAGCAGGAGAAACAAGTTTTGCCCATGCAAGTGTTTGGAAGACGTTGGGCGAATCGACGTTCTCGAGTCTTGACAGGTGGGCACGACTCAGCCACATCTCAGAGGTCTGGTTCAGTGTCTCGACTCTGTCTCGCAGCTACGATCTAGGGCTCGGACACAGGATCTTGACCTTCCGTAGATCTTGACAGGGAAGTTCGAAGATTGTGCAGACGTCCAGCCGTCTTTCAGGCGCATAACCAGAACAAGTCCGCGTCTTTCGAAACAAGCAAGTGCAACGTGCGATGTGGCCAGTCACGGCCTAAGGGAGCCGCGATGCCAAGGATTGCAACTTTAATGGCAGTCGGACGACACATGGGGACCACCCATCTTTCTCGTGTGTCCATCCTGCACGCGACGATCAAGGTTACAATAGCACGAGCAAAACCCAAGGTTCACACCAGATAGCTCTCGAACCATATGCACTACGCGTACTGCATGCGATCATTATTGGAGAGTTTTGTCGTGCCAGGCAGACAGACGCAGCTGACCATGACCGCGCGGGAACATATGTTTGTTGGCTCTTTTCAAATCTTGGTCCGCCCCCTGAAAGACGCCGTTCAAGCCCATCAATCTACGACATGTGGTCTCGGGCAAAAAAAGATTGCCAAAGGATCAGAATCTTCATGACGTCTGCAAGCATTGGTCTGTTGAGAGTTTGACTCCTGCAGGTGTGTGAGCACACCCCAGTGTCGGCACAGAGTCAAGGAGAGAGATTGATATGAGCATTCGTCCTTACTGGACGATCACCGACGCTTCGTCACATCGATTTCAGTAAAGGCGCTGGACATGTTGAGAGACCCCTGTCTGCGATGTCTGACCTATCGTGGATTGTCGCCTCATCGTTCATCTCAAGCCTCAGGATGCTTCGAAAAGCCGTCGTTCTAGAGCTTACTCTGTGGGAAACTGTCAAACCCCCCATCTCAATTCTCAGTGTTATGTGGCTGTCATGGCGCCTCTCTACAGACCCGGACTCCGGGCTTGAATTCAACGCTTAGCCTCAGCTTCAGGTTCTGCGAGAGTTTGGGCGTCTCATGCTGTTCCTGTCGATAACAGTGTATATCGATCCCAAAGGTTCTCAGCTCTCGTTACAACCATTCCCGGGTAAAAGCCTCGTGTTGCTGGGGTTGCCTTGTCTGTTTAAGGGTTGGTAGAAGACGCCGATCACACTAGATAATAGGATAGGTTGCTAAGCGGCTAGTATTAGGCTGCCCCCTCGTCACCATTTGTCAATACACGTTCACCCGTTGCACTATCTCTTATACACAGCCTGATTACTTCAGCATCGGTACAGCTCAAGTCGGCTAGTCTTGGTGCGAAGAGCCATTTGACACTGTTATGGTCTGCAAGTAGTGTTTGCCCTGCTGCTGCGAAGTAACCACAGAACAGTGAGAAGTACTACATCTTGAACACAGCATGTTCGGCCGACAGTGAACCTGACCTGATAGTACTCATGAGACCAGGGAAAAGGATTTGGCACCGCGATCGGCATGAATACACTCGTGGCGCAAGCACGATTCCCTTATCTCTATGATTAACTTCTGCCATGTATCGCACTGCGTGGCTCCAGCGCCGGCATCCAACGGATCGACTCGTCTCGCAGATTCGCAATGTAGACAGTGACATTCCTTGGAGACCTGCACGATGGGCGCGAACAAGGTCTCAATCACCGTCCGAGCAGTGCGAACGTGAGGATCGTTGGATCACGGTCGCATCCTTGACACCCATGATGGCGCTTCGGCCGTGCGTTAATCCCGAAGGGGGTCTCAATTCCAGAGAGAGGGTTGATGCAGGCAGCAAGATGCACGAGCGGCCTAGAATTACATTGGTGAGATGGCCAGAATCGAGCTGTTTCGAACTTCGGGGCCCGTCTTGCCCTCACCCCTGTCAGTAGTGCGTGCTGTCACAGTCATTCGCCAACCAGGCATCAGGGTTTGTGATACACACGTCCTGATCCTTTGGCCGGCGTGCCGGCAGGTGTTTGCAGTTGATGAATGCCCCGACATCAAGGACACGGTGCATACGAAGAATCTTCGCAACAAGGCTATTTTTGTCAGCCACAGTCATCTTTTGGATACGTTGCTCGTGCGTCGGTTGTGGGTAACTAATGAAGATGGTCACGCTCTTTAGTGCTTTGTCGGCGCGATACCTGACTCGGCGCGATGCACACATTGAACAGGTCGGTAGTTCTACACGAGGCAGAGTGCGGAATCAAACCGTGTGGGCGTCGATACCTGTGTGTATATAGATGCATGTTACATGAAGAGCGATGAAGCAATGTAGGAACCTCGAACACGGTCTGATCTCTTATACTATTGGATTCTCTGGTCCCTTCCGCGGTCTCGAATGCCGTTCGTTAACAGAGGCGTGTGCAAACAAGTTGGGTACATCGCCAGACGTAACCCTGACGAACTGTCAAAGTTGAAGGTCAGGAGAACTGTTTCCTTGTTAGTGAAGAAAAATAGATTAGATTGTTCGTATCTTCCATTGTTCTCAGAGAGACTCTAGAAGCCAGGCTGAGACAGCTTCATGGTAAGCGAGTACAAATGGTGCCTCTATTTCACACTCGGTTTTTCAAAATCATATTAAGCCCAAGTAGATAGCAATCTTGACCGACGAGATTGAACAACTCGTACCTGTTTAGAAACCTACTTCAGCAAAGATTGACAAAACACAATAATGAGATAGGCATGCTCGTATGCCCATGCTTGAGGAAAGAAGTATTCCGTGACTTCCTCCCATTGAAGCCACGATGTTTTGAACCCATATTGAACTTGACCTTCCAGCTATGCCTGCCTAACATCCGAATATCCGACACACTCATAGCGTGTGTCCAAATCGTGGAAGCAATCGGGCTAAAGCATGAGACATGGCTGCTTGCGAGCATCAGAGCAATTTGCGCTTTCGTTCTGTTGTGCATGTAACTAGGCATAAGATAACAACTTTATGAACACGTCTTATACGTACCGCTTCATTGATTTTTCGAAGAATCACCGAAGCAAATAGCAAATCCTTGATCCGGAGCCCGACAGCAACCAAGAAAAACGTTCAACGGCTCCTGTCAATTGGCATCGGTGGTGAATGTCACTACACGTACGATATCGGATACGGTCCGAGTAGAGAGCTCAGAGAAGACGTGGACCCGACTGAAGAGCCTCATTCTTCGGAGCTTCGGAGCACCGAGGGTTCATGTTTTCGAAAGCCTCTTTTCCAACGTCCTTCGCTCGGTTCACGAGTCAGTTTAGAGAGATCTGGCACAAGTCATGGAATCTTACGTGGGGAGGCCGGAAAATCAATGGTCGACCAATTGGCAGAACTAGGGCAGAATAGATCGCACCAGTCGGATTTTGTGCATTCCCTATGATAGATATCAAGTGCAAAGGTTGATACAGGGCCCGTTTTCTTGCCGATTCGTCGACAAAAGTGCTTCAAGCATCGGGATTTTCTCCTATTCGTCGACTACTCTCTTTCCGGCCACCCCACGTACTCTTTCCGCTCCTCGGAAGCCTCCCCCGAACCGCGCAGCTACGCAGCACACTTGTTACTGCCATCCGATTAGTCGTGAATCCCACGCCATAGCGTTAGACTACCTGTTGATCTCCATACAGGTAACAATGAGGACTTTCGGGATCTAAACCTGCTATCTAACTCCACTTTGTTATGGTGGTTATCAGCCAAGTCGGGTCTCTCCATCACGCATGTGCAGTACGGTACGTACGTACGCACGGCATAAGACACTAAAGGACGAGTGCGGGTGAGTCTTTCTAATAGATGTTCTTGGTTGGCATTGTTTGGTCAGCGGCAGGCCAGCCTCAATTCGGACTGCACCATCTCTAAAGATCCCACACACTACTTCTGTCACCTTTGGACCGACAGGTGAGCAAGTTGCGTACAGAGGTAGATTTTGACCATTGGAGAAAAAGAGCAACCCACAGACGCAGAGGATCGGGCTACCAATGAGATATGGGCGAGGCAGTCTCGAGAGAGCGAAGCACCTCACAGTGGGAAACTTGCGTGGCGATACACCTTCTCTCAAGCGTAAGGTCAGTGCATGTGTGCCACGTGCTGTCTCTTCTCAGAAGGAATAGGGTGCCCAAAGAAGACGATCGATTAGGCAAGCCTTAGGGACTGCATACAAGACCAGCTGAATTTGAGCACCCGCGTTGAACAAGCGGTGTTACATACACGGCAGGGCCACTGTCTTGGACCGGCTGAATCACTCGCGGCCACGTACTCACTCATGCTGTTGAACAACGACCAATAAGCAGATGAGAGTTGGCCGAGCGTTGAAAGAAGCCTGCCAAAGACGAACTACATGCCATGTATGGTCTCATTGAAAGATGAGGTTAGAACAAAAGCCTCTTCTAGTGATTTGCGGGCCTCATCTACCCCCGAAGGTACAACAATGCCTCCATCTCTGACTAAGCATGCCTGCTCGCCGTCGTTCGTTGCACAAAAAGCAACGAGGTGGAAGATCGACATTTGAGAGCCCGACTATTGATGTATCGAAGTATTCCCAATCACAATCTCTGTGTATGGTATCGTCTGACCGGCTGAGTCACATCAGCAGTCACTGACTCTCGATGAGCACTTCGTAGAGTCGTGCTTGGCCGATCAGCCTTTAGCTCAATGCCAGACGTGTGCATTCAGGGATGTTCCGTGGCTGGAGTATGGAACGTGAGGTAGGTATGTCAAAACTTTGTTCAGCTTCATCTATTACATGACCTGTTCATTTCCGTTGCTCCTCGCGGCAGAACGTTTCATACCCACGTTCCTTCCTTACGGAGTAGTCATGGATTGGTTTCTGTTTCACCCTCTTGGATTGAGTACCTCATCTGCGTGTGGGTGTCTCCCCCTTCTCCGTACCTCGATCCTTCCTCGTCCACCAATCGGTCTTTTCCGCGAAAGTCTATCAATTCGCTGGTCGCTGCTTCCCCTTGATGTTGACTATTCGCCCCTTCCCAGGATTTGTGACAGCGGTGACAGTGGTGATAGTGTCTCTACACGTTGGCTAGTGCATGCATGGCCTGCAGATTGCTTGATTCGACCTTGGTAACGCTCTCGATTCGCTGCTACCCTTGTATATACCTTTGCATTGATGTGCGCGCTACTGATATTAAACCACCTCTGTCTCGTGTACCGTTGCTCTCTATTGTCTCTGGGCTTCTCTCATTCCTTCATTTGCTTATGACACACGTAGTAAATTCCATGCTTTCCAAGCCAAGGACCGATCACAGTGCCTCTTTGTCTAGCTTTTCTACAGGGGGAGGTTGCTCGGGTGGAAAGGCAAGTGGTGGGAGAATACTGTCAAAGCCTACTGCGGCCCATCATTACTCTTTTGTGTCTGCTCCATGTCACATTTCTGATCTGGTCCTACATGCTTGATGGTGTTTTGAACTTTACACTGGCCACGGTCAGGCTGATCTTGACACAGAATGTTGGTACTTGGCTCATGCTGCTTTTGGAGGCTCCATTCATGTCTATAATCCTTCTAATCATAAGCATCTCGATTGTGCTGCAGCAACCAACACAACAACTCATGCCTTATAGATCGATGATCGATCATGTTACCCGTCTGCTCGGCTTCTTTGCCCCTTGCTCTACTGGTTTCTCCATAGGAAAGACAGTTGATGCGAGGATAAAAATCTACCATGTGCCATCACTATCAGTCTATGTCATATTACTTCACTTTCTCGACTGAGAACACGCTTCCGCAGTCTTCGATATACTGTCTAGATCCACGATAAATCCCCCCCCCTCAAGGTTGTAACGTTGGAAGAGTGAACAATCATACAGGCATAGAATAAGGGGTGATGACTCGAACCCAACGGAGAAACAATGGACAAGATCAGGAGAAATGAACACGCATTCGAGACGACTACGAAAGATTGACAAGACTTGAGCTTGGTGTCGATCGAATATCGTCTGTCATTTCAACACTATCGTACCTACCATTTTGTATGACTTGTCATGACACTTGTTGACCAGATCATTGCGTTTCGTAGATAATCGACGTTTGGGTTTAATCTCGCAGGTTCTGGTGATAACAGCACTATAAAAGGTCGACAAGTACTTATTGACCTGACCTATCAAACTATAATTGGCACAGAACAGATATGTGGCAAGTTATCGTCGAAATAATGCTGTTGGTAGTTGCTTAGGGGGCCACCCTGTCCCAGATTCACCCAGAATCTAACCCAAAATCGGTTCCTAAAGATTGAGACAGCAAATGATAACACCAACATGAAACACACTCTCGCTGACACTCAGACCAAAGTACGCTAAAACATTCGCTTTGCTATCAAACCTGCCAAATGGGCAGTCCTATCTATTCTACAAAAAGATCACAATCTCTTCCGACTCAGGTCAAGGTGGAGTATGCTTAAGTCTAACCAGCGTGTTCAACAATCTCGCTGACAAGCTTACCGTCCTTGACGAAAGTACGGAACTGCTCGGGTAGGGGACACTCCTTGTAGTCGTCTTGTTCGGTCTGAGGAGGGAGGTTGACGTTGATGCTGGCGCACTTTGAGGTGTAGATTTCAGTGTTCAGGCTCTCCTTGGAGAGATAGATGGAGGCACCGTCGACTTGGTCGAGCATGACAGTGGGAAGGCTGCCGAGAACTTGCAAGCCAAAGTTGGGGCACTTGATAACGTCGACGGATGAGATGAGGTCGTCAATGACGAGGTTCGTGCGCGGACTGTTGTCGATACTGATGGCGTTGGCCTTGCCGATCAGACGGATAGTGGTGTTTTTGCACTTTGTGATAAGAATGGATTGTGTGACGGAAACCTCAACTTCGATGGGAGCGTCGGTGTCCTCGAAGTTCTCGATGATCCACTTGTTGCCGTCGAGTTCCTTCTTGGGATCTCTCTTGGGTGTGGGCTGCGAGATGCCCTTTCCGCGGATGCTATCGGGTTTGGGCTTGAGCTCGGGACCTCTGCTACGGCTGCGATTGATGCTGTCTTGGCTTCCTTTTTGGTCAGTGACGGTAGCGCCAGCACGTAGCGAAGGATTCTTATGCGTCATCTCGCTCTTGTCGACCTTTCTCAAGCCAGCCGTAACAGACTCGCCTCTGTTCAACTGA